>VONZ01000906.1:0-287783 GCA_012976165.1 Labeo catla | reverse complement strand
TTCCCCATGAGTCAAGCCAAGTCACAGTTGTTCCCCACAAGTCAAGTCACGCTACAGCTGTTGTTCCTGAGTCAAGCCATGTTGTTCCTGAGTCAAGTCACATTACACCTGTTGCTCCTGAGCCAAGCCATGTTGTTCATGAGTCAAGTCCCGCTAAAGCGGATTTCCATGAGCCAGGCCAGGTTGTAGCAGATACTCATGAGCCAAGTCAAGCTGCTGCTGTTATTCCAGAGCCAAGTCAAGCTTCAGCCGCTGCTCCGTAGTCAAGTCAGGCTACAGCTGTAGCTCCCAAGTCCAGTCAAGCCTCCAAGTCCAGTCACGTCAAGGCTGTCATTCCTGCGTCAAGCAACCTCAAGGCTGTCATTCCTGAGCCAAGTAAAGTCATTGTTAACCTTCACAAGCCAAGTGAAGTCAGGGCCGCTCCTTCTGAGTCGAGCAAGGTCACAGTCGTGGTTCCTAAGTCAAGTAAAGTCATTGATCTTCACAAGCCAGTTCAGGTCACCGCTGATCTCCAAGAGTCAAGTCAGTTCACTACTGATCTTCACGAATCTGGTCAAGTCACAGCGGCACTTATTGAGCCAAGTCAAGGTATTGCTGTTGTTTCAGAGTCAAGTCCCGTCCTGCCCGACGGCCCAGAGCCTCCCCATGTTTCATCAGACCTCCCAGTGCCTCATCATGTCTCGTCTATCTGTCCAGAGCCAAGTTACGTCTTGTCTGACCTTCCAGAGCCGTGCCATGCCTCGTCTGACATCCCAAAATCACGGCCTATCAGGATGGCCGGCATGCTGGACCCACCACTAGCATCAGTGAGGGTACATCCCAATGGCCTTAATACCCTCTAGACCCACCTCTAAAGAGGTTCTGCCACCCGCCGCTGCTCTTCCCGTAATGGCGGTTGCCATTTGGTGTGTGTGGTCTGCACACTGTGCTCCTGAGGTCACATCTGTTCACAAGTCAGCTCCTGAGATCACGTCCGATCACAAGCCTGCTCCAGAGCTCCCGACTGATCACAAGTCTGCTCCGGAGGTCCCGTCTGGTCTCAAGTCTGCTCCAGAGGTCCCGTCTGGTCTCAAGTCTGCTCCAGAGGTCCCGTCTGGTCTCAAGTCTACTCCAGAGGCCCCGTCTGACCACAAGTCAGCTCCAGAGGCAGACCCTGTCGGAGAAGCCGCGCCAATGCCTCCTGAGGTGTCAGCCTCGGCTGTAAATCCTCCTAGGGAGGCGGCGTTATCCTTTGGTCTCTCTGCTTCTCCCCCTATTCTGTTTGCCTCCTCTGTCCCTGTTCTCCCCAGGTCCCAGTCCATTGTGCGGGTTCCTGCTCAGCCCTTGAGGGCCCTGGCGCCTCCTGTTCCGCCCTGGAGGGCCTCGGCGCCTCCTGCTCTGCCTCCGGTTTCGTCCTGGAAGTTCCCGGTGCCTTCTGCTCAGCCCTGGAGGGCTCCTGCCCCTCCTGCTCTTCTGTTTGTCTCCTCTATCCCTGCTCTCCCCAGGTCCCAGCCCATGATGCAGGTCCCTGCTCTGCCCTGGAGGGCCCCGGCGCCTCCTGCTCTGCCTCCTGTTCCGCCCTGGAGGGTTCCTGCGCCTTCTGCTCCGCCTCCTGCTCCACCCTGGAGGGCTCCTGCGCCTCCTGTTCTGCCTCCGGCTCCGCCCTGGAAGGCCCCTGCGCCCCCTGCTCCACCTCCGCCTCCACCTTGGAGGGCTCCTGCTCCGCCTCCGCCTTGGAGGTCTCCTGCGCCTCCGGCTCCACCCTGGAGGGCTCCTGCGCCTCCGACTCCGCCCTGGAGGGCTCCTGTGCCTCCGACTCCGCCCTGGAGGGCTCCTGCGCCTCCGGGCCCACCCTGGAGGGTACTTGCTCTGTCGGTCCTGCCTCAATCACCGGGCCCTCCACATGGACCTGGCCCTCCAGCCCTCGCCCTGTCTCGCTCCCGCCCCACCGCTCCCCTGGACTGTTGTTTCCTTCGAGCGTCTGGAAGCCGCTCCTTGGGGGGGGGCTATGTCACGAATCTGGTCGGTGCTCTGCGGACCGCTCACCACCAGATGTCACTCTCACCTTTCCATTGCACTCTGACTGTTACTTTGCACTTCGGACTGCATCTCCCATCCTCCACCGCACGGATTGCGTCAGCCCCCGTGACCAATCAGGCTTCCTATAAAGCCCCGGACTTTCCCAGTGCAAGTCACGGATTGTTGTATTGTTGTATTCCCATTGTTAGCGTCTCCTAGTTTCTTGTTCCTAGTTCCCAGTGTTTTGTTTCTCCCGCCTGGTTATCTCGTTTTTGACTGTCTAGCCGCCTGCCTTTTGGACTATCGCTTGTAAAGGATTATTCTCTTCGTCTTGCCTGCGTTTACCCTGTTGCTCCTGTTTGACCCTGCCTGCTCGACTATGTATCTGTCTGGTCCATTTAATAAAAGCTCGCAGATGGATCCGCTCGCCTCTCGTCTTTCACTCCTTGTTACAATCTGACTATAACACTACCTGATTTTGCTCAATTTCATCAATAAAAATAGCCTGAAACAAAGTCACATCTCTATTCAAACACAACTGTTTTTTCGTCAACAACCTTTTCACCATCGAAAACAAGATGATAACAAAATAAAAACTTGTTTTAATTGACAAAAATTTGAGTCCTTAGTACAGTTACGTTCACACATAGTGGTTATTTACACATAGTTTTATATCCAGTCTCCACCAGAGTCGCTCCCGTCAGTTTTGTGTTTTATGCACGGCTCAAATGCTCCGCTCATCACCCAAATATGAAAGCTCTTTGGACTGTCGTGTCAGAAAGTGATAAAACTTTCAGTTGTATGGACATTGCCATCTTTGATATTACTTTGGTCACTCTTGCTATGGTTATTAGTAAGGAATATGGGCTTAACTCCCGTTGCATGTTTAGGGCTCGACAATAAGGAGTGTCCGATGGCCCAGGGCCAGCGTGAACGACGCTAGGGACAGTTGACGAATATGTCACTGCCGCGTCGTCACGAAAGTTTTATCATGTGCACGTGTTTTTAACCTTGATAATTTAGAATTTTAAGCGATCACAGAGAGACGCGGCCTGATGGAAAAATAGCCTACAAAAGTATTAGCTTTGTAGCTTTAACAATGATCAATACATAATTTATACAGTAGAGACGGATGCACCCATTGACCAGACATATTTCAACCGATCTCTTGTTCTGAGCTTGCACACAAACTGCAAGGGGCAGCCCTGGCCTAATGGTTAGGGAGTTGGTGTGAAATGTGAAAAATAGGCGTTCTTCATGTTTAACGTGTTTTACCATTAAACACGCAGACTGCTCGAATACAAAAACATTGTTTTTAAGTCAAACTCGATTTGTGAAAACTTTCACAATCGCTATTTATTGCGTATCAGTGTTTCTTTATGCTCTGCTCTCTTTTTCTTATCATAATGTCACACGGTGCTGTTCCAGTGAATAACGGTTTTCCAAGCCCTTAGATTCACAGGTCAGTACTGGTCACTAACATCACTTTCCAGGGTCACTAACATCACTATTCTGAAATAAAATAAAATTTCACATAAAAATAAAAATAACAATTTCACAGTTCAGAACTGGTAAGCTGACCCTTCCCTGAGTCATGTACATCACTATTCTGATCTGTGAAAACTTTCACAGTTCAGTTTGGGTCAGAATAGTGATGTTAGTGACCCAGGAAAGGGTCAGCTGACCAGTACTGATCTGTGAAAATTTTCACAAATCAAAATTGTGATGTAATTGAATCAGTGAAGGGTTAACTGTCCAAAATTGCACTGTGAAATTTGTCACAAATCTGAATAGTATAAGGGCTCAGGAAGGATCAGCTGACAAAAAATATACTGTGAAACGTTTCCTTGTACGTGAAACGTTCATTAGAGACGTATATGATTTATCTAAGGGCTTGGAAAACTGTTATTCACTGGAACAGCACCATGTGACATTATGATAAGAAAAAGAGAGCAGAGCATAAAGAAACACTGTTACGCAATAAATAGCGATTGTGAAAGTTTTCACAAATCGAGTTTGACTTAAAAACAATGTTTTTGTATTCGAGCAGTCTGCGTGTTTAATGGTAAAACACGTTAATGAAGAACGCCTATTTTTTCATAGCGGACTTACCAAGGGGTTTACGGACAAGAGCTTTGCTGTGAAAAAATTCACAGAACAAGCTGGTTAAGATGACACTGGTTTCAGTCTGCTAAGTTTCCAACTTTCGGAGCTATAAGCATTATAAAATTAAGAGTCGCATCGAAAAAAACTGATTTCGGCCAAAAGGCACAGCATCACCGGAGTTCACAAATCATTTTCATTATTTGCATGTTTATGACAGCGCGCTATGTATTTATAGCCAAAGGAAATCTGAATATCAAACCGCAAACTATCTTTACTGCGGTGCCAGGACGTGAAAGACGAACGCAAAGAGAAAAAAAATTACTGTACCAGGCAGAGCAAGATGACGGTGCACAATGCGTGAAACATTTTCCTAAATATTGAAACTGTGGTTTATGAGAATGTATCTGTGAGGGGAACTGACTGTTTACATGGCGTTTTCTTTTCATTTGCTCATGTAAGATGTATTTAAAGTAGCGTTCATAAGCACGTAGCTGCTTTGTTTACAGCGGTAACCATAGAAACGTAATATCACTCTTATTCTATAAGCGCCACCTGCTGGTAAAGGCTCAGTTTGCGCTCTTTCAGTCTGTCTGCTGTTTTTCCTTAAAGCATCTTTTCATTTTTAATAAGATATATATATATATATATATATTTGGAACAAACAAATAAGATTTGGACTTTAGTTAGGCTAGTAGGTTTAAGTGTGGTATCAAAATTGGAATCAAGAATTGTATTTTATTTGGTATGTAAAATTTTGGTGTCATATAAGCTTATTTATTAAAATAAAAGACAACATGAGTCAGAAATGATAACACCAACTATTTAATTTTTTTGTGGTAGGGCCAGTGAAAATTTTGACCAGGCAAGTAAAAATTTGATCCACTGGCCCAAGTGGGCCAGTAGAAAAAATCCTTAGCATTGGGCCCTGATGTTCATACCGACAGTATTCTAGATGCTGCTGTAAGCTGCTGTGACAAACACTTCAAGTTTTTGAATTTTTTACACTGTCATTTCTCCTTAACAAAATAAATGTTGTACTAGAAAAATTAATTTCGTAGTTTCTGCATGTTCTAAGAGTGATACGTGTTGCCTGACTTTAATGATGCACATCTTCAGCACAGTTTGCAGTGCACGCTACAATATTAATAATAATACTTTTTTGTCTCTTAGAAATGCACATTTGACAGTGGCTTAAGTTGACAGTAGTAGTACCTTGCGTAAGGATTGTAGGATTACAAATTTAAGAATCTGTTGAAAATGTGCTAATCCTATGTTCTGACATAGCATCACAATAAAACTAAGGTAAAGTACATTGTATTTAACATTTAAGGTAAATATGAGGTTATCAGACAAATTATTCTCTCAAGCAAAGTTTGTAGCAAGATGTCCTTGCCAGTTCCTGTTCTCTTATTGTAAGTCTAATGAGCCAGATTACTGAGATGTTCACCTTTTGTTTGTAATGGCTCTCGGTGCCTCTGCCCAGTCTTTGAGTAGTTATGATGATTGGATTAGGACTGGTGTAAATGGGGCACTTGGCTATACTTGAATACTTCATTTGCATGCTTTGTTTGGGATCATCACCCAGGTGCTTTGTCTACATTTCAGGGGGCTGCCCCCTAAATGTATATAAACTACAATGTATCACTGCCTTAGTCAGACTTTTGATGACTGCAGAGCTACGCAGCGCGTTCTCAATAAAGAATTCTGCTGAAGATACCCAAGAGTCTCCTGGTCTTCGCTTCTGAGTTTCCAACAGGATGCAGATGTTAATTTATGTGTATTATCAAAAGCAATAATATCTGTAAACGAAAATGTAGCAACCTCATTTTTAAATTGTGAAATTGAATTATTCTGACTGTTTGAGTTTTATTAAATTTAACTATTGGTCTTCTATAGTAGCATACACTGAGATCATGATGACCACAGTTAAAACTTAAATACCATGGCAAAAATGTATCTAAATGGTTTCTAGGTTTGTATTTGTATGAAAAACAATAGTATAAATACATTTAGTATAAATGCACAAACATTATAGCTTAATCCCCAAAAATACAGTAATTATATTCCATTACTCCTTTAATATATGTTTGCATCAATAATATAATAAAATTCGATATGAATATCCCATATTTCTGCCACAATAATAAGGTGGAGTTGTTACTATAGTAAATCCATAGTAAGTGATGATGATTTGTAGATTGAAATGTCTTCTGACTGTATCGCTGCATGTAGTGTTTGTCCAGTTTGTCAGTGCTGTTTCATCTGGCTTTAAAGTAGTTTAAACCACCAAGTCAATTGTGTTCAGAATTCAAGATTCACATTTGATCTCACGGTGCTGTTTAACAGTCCCGTGACCAAGACTTAGTAAGTAATAAATAGTAATAAATTCACTTCCATTCACTTCGCTTTAAGTTGAAATTTGATATTTATGTTAATTCAGGCACAACAGAAATAGATAGATTATAACTCAATGCTGCTTTTGCTCCTGCTGCGTGCTGCTACGCCGCCTCGCATGCAGTGAGAGACACTGAATTTGTTAACATGGATGCCAAAAATAAATAAATAAATAAAATCCTATGCTTATGCTCTGCTTAATTGTGCAGTGTAAAACTGGCCTTAAATACCACACAGAATTAACATGCTTCATGTAAATCATACTCTTTGTTTTTTTCTTGTAAAAATAATTGAGATGATACCACTGCTGCATCCTTCAGTAGTGGATAGAAATAAAGCAAAAGCCAATTCCATTGGCTAGTGTTCATATATTACCATCCATCCGCATTTTGATTTGACTTTTTTTCTCACTTTTTTGGTTAACAGTATTGTTTAGGTTTAGGGTAGGATTTAGTATAGGTGGTCCATGACTTAGATAAAGCATTAACCTTTGAACACTATTTATTTAATTTCACTTGCAATTATTATTATTATTATTTTATTTTATTTTATTTTTGCTTTTTTGCTTTTTTACAGATTTACAAAAAAAAGCATATTTTAGATTTTGTAAAATAGTTAAAGTACAGACATTATAACTCAGCTTTAAGGAGAAGTCCACTTCCAGAACAACAGTTCACAAATATTTCACTCACCCCCTTGTCATCCAAGATGTTCATGTCTTTCTGTCTTCAGTCGTAAAGAAATTATGGTTTTTGAGGAAAACATTTCAGGATTTTTCTTCATATAATGGACTTCAATTGTGCCCCTGATTTTGAACTTCCAAAATGCAGTTTAAATGCAGCTTCAAAGGGCTCTAAATGATCCCAGCCGAGGAAGAAGGGTCTTATCTAGCGAAACGATCAGCCATTTTTTTCAGAAAATAAAAATCATGTATCATGAAAAATCATGAATCATGTCGAAAGGTCATGCCAAATGTAGGCAGAACTACAGACCCAGTGTTAACAAAGCGAATGCGCAAAGACTAGAAAAGAGCAAGTAAGTCAAACGCTGTTTACAGACAAAAAGGTACAATGATGTCTGATGATTCTGAAGTTGTAGGAGAAAATAAGATGGTGTATTTTGCCATACTCAGTACACAGACGATGAACTTACAGGTGATTCGTAGTAGTGATGGGAAGTTCAGATCGTTTTACCAACTCTGACCTTTGAGTCTCGTTTAGCAAAATGAACAAATCTTTTTTTGAGTCATTTTGTTCATTTTAGCAAAATCAGCGTCACGTGACAGCCTCATAAGATTCGAACGAACGAATTGTGCTTAAAAAGTATACACATTTTTGTTTTTCGAAAAAAATGTTTCGCTAGATAAGACGCTTCTTCCTCGGCTGGGATCGTTTAGAGCCCTTTGAAGCTGCATTTAAACTACATTTTGGAAGTTCAAAATCAGGGGCACAATTGAAGTCCATTATATGAAGAAAAATCCTGAAATGCTTTCCTCAAAAACCATAATTTCTTTATGACTGAAGACAGAAAGACATGAACATCTTGGATGACAAGGGGGTGAGTAAATTATTTGTAAATTGTTGTTCTGGAAGTGGACTTCTCCTTTAACCTATGAAAGTTAATTTATAGTTTAGCAATAGTTTACCTCTTAACACTGTGGAACTCATCAAAACTAACACCTTTCTTCTTGGTCTTTTTTGCAGATGCCAAATGGGAATTAAATAGTTTGGCTGTCCGACCTGTTACATACACATACACCATCCTGCCTGTTACCTACAGTTCATTATATGAAGTTATAATTTTTACTTTTTTTTTTTCCTCAGCTGTTCTGTTCAAGACATTGTTTGGACTGAGGAGACCAATTCGTGTAGTTGCACAGAATTAAATATATAAATAAATAAATGAAATAATGTATGTTGTTCTTGTACTGTTTTCAGGTAAGTAGGATTTTAATAATTTGGAAATCATTGCATTTGTTTATTTACATTTTAGACAACAACCAAACTTTTTTGAAACAGTGGTTTTTTCATTAGTATGAAGTATACTGACAATTTAATTTTCTTTGAAACTGTGTTTAAACAATAGATCAAGAACTGTTAGTGTATTAACCCATCTGATCCAAGATATTTATTGGATTTTATTCCCCATTCTATCACTCCCCTACCTTCCTTACTAAACATGTAACAAATGCCCAAAAACATGGAGAAAATATCAGTTAATAATGTCTGTGTCACACTAGTTAGTAAACATTGGCTCCCAGTTCATATTGTTTTGTCGAAAGTTTGTTGTATTACAGTTTCCATGTGGTAATTATTTGGATTCGCGCTCCTGTTCAAGAACGAGGCGGCAGAAAGCTTTATAAAAGCACTGTTTGTAGCGTTTTGTTAATATTGTGAGCGCACACAAATAAAAGTGGACCATTTACAGTTCCAAATGATGTATAACTCTTACCTTTGTGAGAAAAATGGTAAATTTTCCAAAGAAAAAAAAAAATCAAGTGGCGCCTCCATGTCAAAGCACGCTTCAGCTTCCACTCCCCGCACAAATGTTTGGATATGCACATTTATCTACGTTTAATGTTTAAACTAGTATTTTTATATACTTGAACTGATTTTACATCTATAGATTTTATTTTAGGCAAGTCGTGATGATTTGAGAAGGCAATAAAACAGTCTTCCGCTGGCCGCTGTTCATTACTTTTTAAAATAAAAACATTTAACAAACAAAACGTGCTCCAAACGTTTTTCTAAATTAACTTAATAAAAAAAACTAAACTAAATATTATCACTTTGCCATTACATACAAATCGGAATAGCTGAAATAGTAGTATAAGCTGTTTTGATCTTGGCAGAAACCATAAAAAACAAAGTAAATCCAAATGCTTTGGGCGAAAAATAAGACCAAAATATAATGACTCATGTCTGATGGAGTTTGATAGTTCCATAAACCCGATTGCTTCTCCATCTAAGTTTAGACAACAAGCCCAAAAAGTGCTTGTAATGAGTGATCATGGCAACACAGACAGCACACACTCTGTGAATCAGCATGAACAAACATAAACAAAACACAATGCCTCCGTGCATAATAATCGCGGCTGTCTCAATTGACCGTAGTTAGATGAAATAACCGCAATCAGACGTTATTTAATAAACGCCACAGGCCTAGTTGTGAGTGGGGTGTCTAGCCTTATCCCTGCCCCTGCGTTAACTGTGTTAAATATTTTAAATATGTTAAACTGAAAAAATTAATCAGTATATATATATATATATAGAGAGAGAGAGAGAGAGAGAGGGAGAGAATGGTTTAATGTCAGTTATTTCTGTCTTATTTCTATTTTCTATCTCTATTAATTGTAGGTTATAACAGCCAGTGCTCCACACAGAGATCTGATCCCATCATCATTCAGTCTGTCTGGAATGACATGAAGAAACAGAAAATGTACACTTTTTCAGGTAGTTTTGCAGGTAGGTTTCTTGAAGCACCTTGGAGACATTATCACAGTTCAACTGAATTGTCTGTTTTTTGTTTCTTCATGTCATTCCAGATGATGATGGGATCAGATCTCTGTGTGGAGCACTGGCTGTTATATTCTACTGACACTACAGCAGAAGATAGAGATAACACATTAAACCATATTTTTAGCTGGTGAAAATACTAGTAGCCTAAGATTTCCACACAGTATATAAATGTGTGTGTATGTGTGTGTATATACGTATAATATGTAAATATGAGTATATGTGTACAGTATATATGTAGCACATAGTCACTGAGGAGCTGACATAGAAAAGTCTAAAATCTTCCTGGTAGACATACTTGAGTTTGTCCAGTGAGCAGGTTGAATCCAACAGTTTTTCAGTGAGTAGTTTGACTTCTGAATCTCCTGGGTGATTGTAGCTCAGATCCAGCTCTCTCAGGTGTGAGGGGTTTAAACTCAGGGCTGAAGACACATAACGACAGCCTTTCTCTGTGACCATACAGCCAGACAATCTGAAAACACAGCAATAGTCCATGTGACAATCAGACAAATCTCTTTCACACATTTTAGCCACAAATTATTCCTATATAGTTGTGTTATAAACAAATGTAAAATGAAAAAATATACACATTATAAATCATATGATGGAAATGCTGTCCAGAGTTGTCACCAGTGTTACTGGAAAAAAACATCACTTAAAAATACAGTTTAAAATAACTTTCTGTTTTTATCTATTTGATGTCATTTTCTATATTTTCTTATTTTCTATTAATCACGTAAAAAAAACAGATTAATAGGTGAAGAGTGAAATCGCCTTTTGTGTATTATTTCCACCTATTACTGAAGAAACCAGCTTCTGTTTATTCTTAAAGGGATAGTTCACCCAAAAATGAAAATGTGATGTTTCTCTGCTTTCCCCCCAGGGCATCCAAGATGTAGGTGACTTTGTTTCTTCAGTAGAACCCAAATGAAGATTTTTTAACTCAAACCGTTGTAGTCTGTCAGTCATATAATGGCAGTCAATGGCTACCAAATCTTTGAGAGTAAAAGAAAAACCCACACAAACAAAACCAAATTAATCCCTGAAACTCGTGGCAATACACTGATGTCTTAAGACATGAAACGATCAGTTTGTGCAAGAAACTGAACAGTATTTATATCATTTTTAACCTCTGATTCACCGCTATGTCCTACTGCCCTGAGCACACACAGCACATGCCGCGTGACGTGTACGCGCTCTGACTTAGTATACGCAAGCACCGGAAGCAATCTGCACTTATACGTCACTCATTGTTTACATTGCACAGAGATTGTGGGTATGTGTAACGAGGGGAAAGAGGCGAGCGGATCCAAATGCAAGCTTTTATTCTTAGGACGAGACAGAGACATAGTGAAAACAGGCAGGGTCGAAATGATAACAAACAGGTATGTTGGGGTGAGGCACAAGAGTAGTCCGTGAAATAGGCGTGGGTCCGTGGTGAACGTAATCTAAAAGGGAAAAAGCGAGGGGATAATCCATAAAACGAGCAAAAGTCCAGAGGGCAGGCGGCAAGACAGACAAGACGAAATGGCCGGGCAAGAAAGCTAAACACAGGGAACTAGGGAACTCGAAACAACAACGTAAACAACACAGAAATACACAATACTCCGTGAGACACGGGAAAAGTCTGGGGCTTATATAGGGCACCTGAGTTTGTCCCGATTGGCCACAGGTGTTGATGCAATCAGCGCCATGGATGATGAGAGTAGTAGTCCGGGGTGCAATGCAACAGTTTGTGTGATATGATAGAGTGAGAGCGACATCTGGTGGTGAGCAGACCGAAGGTCACCGACCAGATTCATGACAGTATGACGACTATTCAAAATGGTATTTACTTGCACTTATCCTGATTGTTCAAACTGATTTAAAGCTAAAAGATTACGTTTGTGCTCAGGACAGTAGGACATAGCAGTGAATCAGAGGTAAAAATTTATATAAACACTGTTCAGTTTCTCGCACAAACTGATCATTTTGTGTTTTAGGACATCAGTGTATCGTCACGAGTCGCAGGGCTTAATTTGGCTTTGTTTGTTTATTTTTTTTCTCAAAGATTTGGTAGCCATTGACTGTCATTATATGACTGACAGATTGCAACGGTTTGAATTAAAAATCTTCGTTTGTGTTCTACTGAAGAAACAAAGTCACCTACATCTTGGATGCCCTGGGGGTAAGCAGATAAACATCAATTTTTTATTTTTGGGTGAACTATCCCTTTAAAGGTTGACTTATTGCAAAATAACTGTATTTCTAACAAGAAAATGCAACAAATGCATATTATTTAACTTTGTAACTTTTGTAAACTGATTTGCAGGGCCATACAGTGCAACCATTTCAGTTACATTTGTGACTAAAAACTACTACAAAAACTACTGCATGTAGTGTAGTGTGGTAAGTAGTAAGCAACTACTACTTACCATGTAAAAATATTTAGGAGCACCAGTGTGAGTGACTCAGGGGAGCATCAAAGGTTTCTACTTTCAGCACATTTTTGCAGCGTTAGGTAATGTATCACAGATATTTCTCATATATGTCATATCTCATTCCTTGAACACAGTGTTAATCAGAATCCACTCACTGCTCAAAACACCAGAGTTTTGTTCAGTGCTGAGTTATGCAAGCTCACAAATCCTCTCATTATAACAAACTAAGTGCAGACATGGTGTACATAAGAGATTCACTGTGCAGTGTAGGGAGCTTCATTAATTAAAATCTAACTTTGTGAGATCATGATGAACTAAGATGAGTGACAACTTTTATTAACTGTTAAGGGAGTTTGCAGATCTGATATTGATTTAACCCTCTGGTTGTGTTCGGATTCCTGACACAGTTGTGGTGTTCCTGGTCAAAAATGACCGGACTCCAAACAATTGATATAAATCTTTCATTATGTTATATTTTCACCAAATATTGGATTCATTCTTTTTGTCAACTTGTTTTCTTTCATTTAGGACTGGTTTTGTGTTTCTATTTGCATCTGATTAATCATAGGCCTCATTTATCTGAGAGTAGGAACCTCGTTTGGAGTCCAGTCATTTTTGACCAGGAACACCACAAGTGTGACTTTGTGCAATTTTGTACAGTTTTGCCTACTTGAGATCTGTAAACACACCTACATGCCACTTTTATGTTCTTTGCCATCTCTGTAGTGCAAATTAATTTTGTTAATACTGATTTCATTTGATTGGTAACTTATTCTAATTAGAAATTAACCCTTTCACGCGTACGATCACACCAGTGTGATCATTCTTGGCTGGTCCCTGAAGCGTACGATCACACCAGTGTGATTCAAACGTTCAGCGCGTCACGTGATCAACTGCTGAATTCAAATCTGTTTTGGCTGGCGCTGAGCCAGATCGGATGCACTGAGCGCTTGTCATATTATCACAACTATTCCGTGTTTTCAACCATATACATGCTTATTTTAGGTTCCAGACATTTAAATACACATAAGTCCTAGTAAAACGATGCATTTATAGTTAGCAAAATACACACCGATGTCTATGGAAGCCGCAATAATGATCCTTACAAATGTTATCTGACAACATGTTTTATTGATACCATATACACATAGTGTACGTAACTATAAAGTTCACTCTGCTCTTCTCCAAATTCACCAGAGACTTACTTTAATGTTTTTCGGGAGGAGAGGATGAATTTGCGTTTTGTAAATCCCACAGCTCGGATTCAGCGGATTCAGCTCGGATTCAGCTAACATGCTGATAATAAAAGTGTTTAAACCTCCAAATACATTTACTTGCACATATTTCAAAATCAGAATATCAGATATTTCATAATACAGTGAGCACATTTGTGAATATTAATAATAAAAAGGGAAAAATTATATAGAAGTGATACATGTGTCATACAGCGCTATTGTGGCTGCGTTGTGTCACATGGTTTGAGTTCTACCGTTGCAGCCTCCAAGCTGCTGAAAGAAGTTTTAAGCCTAGACTCGACCGTTCGCACAGAAGTCTAACACCTAAGAAGCCAAACGGAAAGCTCCGGGTAATTATCGCCAATCTTCACTATTACCAGGATTGCGTTGAAGTCCTCCGCCGAGCCCGAGAACAAGGGCCGCTCCGATACAAAGGTGAGCCAAACGCCATCTTTCCAGACTACACCGCGAGTGTGGCCAGAGCATGGGCTGCTTTCAATGATGTTCGGAATTTGCTCCGAGGCAAACTTTGATGTTCGATACAGGATAATGTTTCCAGCTCGATTTCAAATTTCTTACAAGGGAGACAGTAAGGATTTTTTGGATCCGGAAAAAGCAATGGCCTACGTGAGGTCCATGATTCAAAATGAGGAAACAGCAAAGTGACTGTGTTCAGTGCATTCAGTTTTTTTTTTTTTTTTTGGACAAGGATCAGTGCGTAAAACATTGAGGCTTTTTTTTCTAATTTACTATCCGGATCCTTGGTCTCATAATATAGAACTTTTAATATACATCTCTATTTTTTATTTTCCTTAAAAGGTGAGAGCACAGAGATGTCATTCGCTCCATTTAAACAGTTATAAGAGACATTTGGACTTTTGTGTATTTTGAAATGACAATGCTCCACATTAGACAATTGGTGTTCTAAGGGATGTATATATAAAACATTCATAAAGATCCACTGTTGCTGTTCACTGTTGATACAATGTGAAGCGTTATTACTATTATTATTATTATTATTATTTTTTTTTATTTTATTTTTTTTTTACAATTAGGGGGCTAGACAGGGGTTGGTTTATCAGACACTAAAGTGGTTCTCCTTTGCCATAATATAATTTATGGCACATCTTGCACTGGATGTTATAGTCACCAGGTTCATTTAGGTGACTGGGCTTGGGGACCTATCAGACTTAATTTGTTTAAATGGTTTATTTTTTGTCTTTTTAATTCAAAGTCTCATTGTCCTGTTTTATGGGGTTGTAATCTCAGTGCTTTGTTTATTAAATTTCTTAATGGCTAACACCAGTTCAATGGGAAGTGCAGGGTGCATGATTAATTTCATTAGTTGGAATGTAAAAGCTTTAAATCATCCTGTGAAATGGAAAAAAAGTACTTTTACACCTTGATTATTTGAAGACTGACATAGCGTTTCTCCAAGAAACCCATCTCAGGGTAACAGACGAGTCTAGACTAACAGGAGGATGGATAGGGCAAACATTTAATTCAAGATTTAATTCCAAGACGAGGGGGGTAGCAATTATAGTGCATAAGAATATACCATTTGTAATGTCTAAAATAGACTCAGACCCCATGGGACGTTTTATCATTGTGATGGGCAGATTATAATCCCTGTTATTCTAATGAACATTTATGCCTCAAACTGGGATGATAATATTTTCTTTACTAATACCTTTTCCCGAATTTCAAATATAGATACTCACCACCTTATCTTAGGGGGAGATATAATATGTGCCCTTTCTCCAAAACTAGATCGCAGTTCATCTAGAATCTGCCCTGAATCTAAGTCTTCCCAAACAGTAAATCTTTTTCTTCAGACATATGGTTTAACTGACATCTGGCGGTTCAGGAACCCTACTTCTAGGGGTTACTCTTTTTTTTTTCTCCGGTTCATAACCCATTTTCATGAATAGATTATTTTTTTTATCAATGATAAACTTCTTCATATGGTTGTTGAATGTGAATATCAATCCATAGTTATTTCGGACCATGCCCCTTTGAAACTGAAGTTGCGCATTCCAGGCGTGGATTCTGATTACCGCCCATGGAGACTTAATCCTCTCCTTCTTTCTGATGAAATCCTTGTCAACTTCATCAAATCAGAGATTGATCTTTTCTGTCCCACAATAAGACCCAGGGGATGTCTTTTTTAACAATTTGTGAAACATTGAAAGCATATTTAAGGGGGCAGATCATTTCTTATGGTTCAATGCAGAGGAAAGCCGCTGCTGAACGCCTTAGACAGCTGACGGACAATATTTTGAAATTAGATATTAGATACAGCTATTCACCATCTGATGATATACTTAAACAACGTCTGATTCTTAAGACAGAGTTTGACACATAAAGCAGAAAACCTTATTCTAAAATCTAGACATATTTCTTATTGTAACGCCACGCCAGCAGAGGAAGCCCTCACCCATGGACTGTCTGTTACCGCTCCCTCTGCTGCTTCATGGGTTACTTCCTGTTTGGTGGCCATTTAACCAAACAGACAGCACAAAGTATTGTTTTGCTGTGCGGACTCTACTAAGCGTTTTCCTGATTTCATTGCCTTGTTTTGTTAATTCCACGGTTTTGTTTTTTAGTCATCGTTTTGCCTTGTTTTTTGCCATAGTTTTGTCTAGCTTCATTGCCATAGTTTTTCTCTAGTTTCATAGCCTTGTTCATTTGTTACTTTGGACTGCTCTCTCTGGTATTTTGACCCATTGCCTGTTTTATTGGATTTACGCTCTCGCCTTGCCCATAATTACTGTTTGTCTGGAGATCGACCCTGCCTGTCTTGACTACTCTGTGTTCAATAAAGCTTGCATCTGGATCTTACACGCTTCCCTGGAGTCTTGTTACACTTATGAACATGGGGAAAGGGCTGAGAAAATTTTTTCACATCAGTTGCGTCAGAAGACTGCTAATCAGTACATTTTGAAAATTAATGATGAACAAGGCCAAAAACACGTAGATCATGTGGAGATAAACTCATGTTTCCATCGCTATTATGTTGCCCTTTATGCTTCAGAACCACCAGATGATAAATCTGATATAGACAATTTTTTTCATAGTTTGGATATTACCAAGTTGAACCCAGATTTGGCATCTGATCTAGACAAAAATATTGTGGTAGAAGATATTATAGATGCAATTACATGTATGCAACATGGCAAGTCGCCAGGGCCAGACGGCTTTCTATCTTTAAAAAATTTTCAGACAAACTTGCCCCTTTTGCTCCTTGCTGTATTTAAAGAATCTTTGTTCTCAAATTCTCTCCCCCCAACTATGCGTGAAGCAACTATTTCTCTCATTTTGAAGAAAGATAAGAGTCCATCTCAGTGTAGTTCCTATCATCCGATTTCCCTCTTAAACAGATGTTAAGATTCTTGCAAAATTGCTAGCCCGACGTCTCAAGACTTGTTACCATTATTTCGTTCGGGTTATCAGACTGGCTTTATGAAGAACCGGTACTCTTTTTTTTAATATTAGGAGTCTTTTAAATATTATTTATATTCCCTCACCACCCAACATACCAGAGGTTTTGGTATCGCTTGATGCTGAAAAGGCATTTGATTGGGTGGAGTGGGACTACCTTTTCTGCACTTCGGGAAAATTTGGTTTCCCTTCAGTCGTTTCACTACGACGTTACATGTGGGAACTCGCTTGAGTGACCAATCACCTCTGAGCTTTATAGAAAAGGCCAATGAAATTGGCGAGTGGAGTTTGCACGCAACGCCACTCCCCCGTACATACGGGTATATAAGATGGCGGCATGCATCCACTCATTCAGATTTTCGCTTCGGAGCCTCACCGCAACGAGCTTGCATACTAATCAAACTCCTGCAACAGAGTTACGCTCTCTCTACCACAAACCAGCGCATCTGATATCATCGCTGCAGTTCATAGATCCTGCGAGCCGACTGCCTGCGTCAGGAACGTGCCGGCTTTCCTCGCACACCAGCGAGTTCTGACCACACAGTTTGTGCCGTCCTCCCTGGGCGAACCGGGATCTAAAAGAGCAATTTCCTTACGGTCGTTGAGAGTCATTGTCCCGGTATGGCTTTCCGACCGTGCGTTTCTGGGTGCGGTAGTTTCCTCACCTCCGTAGACGGTCATGATCGCTGTCTCACGTGCCTGGGCCGAGCGCACGCTGAGGCAGCGTTTGTGGATGGTTCATGCGCTTATTGCGAGCGTATGTCCATAGCCACGTTGAGGTCCCGCCTCTCGTTCGCGAGGCGGCTCCCCTCGTCGTCTTCCCGCCGCAGTTCGTCGAGCCGTAAAGGCGAGGCGAGGCGCTTGGGGGACCTCCAGGTGACGGTGCAGAATGTTCCGCCGGGCAAAACCCCGCGGGCTTCCGCTCCACCGCGTGGTCCCGTGGTGATGCCCAAACAGACCGCTCCCCCGTCTACAAGCGGGCCCAGCGTCTCTTTTGGTGCTCCCTTGGAGGAAGAGATGTCTATCTCAGCATCAGAGGGTGAACGGTCGGCAGATGAAGAGCACGCTTCGGCGGAGCGGCGCCCCTCCGCGGTCGCTGCCCCGTCCGAGGTGGACGCTGAACTGTCGGCTATGCTCCTCTGGGCCGCCGAGGGGATCGGGCTGGAGGTCCCGAAGGTGCCTCCTCCCGATCCTTCGAGGCTGGACGATTGGTTTCTGGGGACGAGGTCTGTGGCACCGCCGCGCTCGCCCCCAGTGCCTTTCTTCCCGGAGGTGCATGATGAGCTGGTCAGGGCGTGGCGGGCCCTTATTCGGCTCGTTCGCGTCCTACCTCCTCAGCCCTCGCTACCCTTGATGGCGGGCGGCCAAGGGGTACGCGGGGGTCCCTCAGGTTGAGCGTGCGGTTGCGGTGCATTTATGCCCGCAAGACGCCGCCACCTGGCGGGGCTCTCCGCGCCTCCCGTCCAAAGCCTGTAGGCTTTTGTCGGCTCTCACCGGCAGAGCCTACAGTGCTGCGGGCCAGGCCGCCACTGTCCTGCACGCCATGGCCACCCTGCAGGTCTACCAGGCCAAGGCGTTGAAAGAACTGCACAAGGGTAGTCCTGACCAAGCGGTGAAGCAGGAGCTGCGTGCGGCAACTGACTTCGCCCTCCGGGCGACTAAAGTCACGGCGCGGTCCCTTGGTCAGGTGATGTCCACGCTCATGGTCCAGGAACGCCACCTCTGGCTGAACCTGGCGCAGATGGCAGATGTCGACAAAGCACGCTTTCCCGACGCTCCCGGACTTTGCCCAGCAGTTCTCGGCAGTCCAGAAGCAGACCGAGGCAATTAAACACATCTTGCCCCGGAGTGAGACTACCAGGAAGTCCCTGGGTGCCCAGCCTCAGCCTGCTCGTCGCTTAGGGCGTCCCCCTGCGGCCCCCAAGAAGCAAGAACAACCTGCTCCGTCTCCGGCTGAGGCCCATGATGCGGCCCTCGCCGCCAGACGTTGTGGCCGCCACAGGGGAGCGGCGCTGCCCGCTGCTCAGGGGTCCACCAAAACCAATACCTGCAGATCTGCGCGGCGCCCCTGACACGGGCAGCCCAGAGATGATGGAAGCTGCTCTTCGGGGGACGACAACATCTGCGCCCCCGCTCCCGGAGGAGGGCCGGGACCTTCTGTGTGTTCAGCCGCCGTCGACCTATGGGTCGGCGGTACCCACCCACTCACAGAAAGAGCATTTTTCCACATCTCTGGGCCAAGTGCCCTGGGATCTGTTCCTGAGCGACAAGATGTCTCCTCGGGTTTGGACTCGGAACCAACATTCGCCAGCGCGGGAACCTGGGAAGAAGGTAAGTGCTGCCCAGCGCGGCCAGATTGCTCTCCAGGACGTTCATCCTTCTGGTCCAGTCCAAGTTCAGGGGCATCCTTTTCACTTCTGTCTGCTCGGACACGGATGCCTCTGTCCTGCGTGCGGAGATTGCAGTCTTACTGGCGAAGGACGCAATCGAGCCTGTCCCTCCAGCCGAGATGAAGTCGGGGTTCTACAGCCCCTACTTCATCGTGCCCAAGAAGAGCGGTGGGTTACGACCAATCCTGGATCTTCGAGTGTTGAATCGGTCCCTTCTCAGGCTGCCGTTCAAAATGCTCACTTCAAAACGCATCCTTTCGTGCGTTCGACACCAGGATTGGTTTGCAGCCATAGACCTGAAGGACGCGTACTTTCACATCTCGATTTTGCCTCGACACAGACCCTTTCTACGGTTTGCTTTCGAGGGTCGAGCGTATCAGTACAAGGTGCTCCCATTTGGCCTGTCCCTGTCCCCCCGCATCTTTACGAAGGTCGCGGAGGGTGCCCTGAACCCGCTATGGCGGAAGGGCATTCACATCCTCAACTATCTCGACGACTGGCTCATCATGGCTCACTCGCGAGATCTGTTGTGCGAACACAGGGACTTGGTGCTTCAGCACCTCTGCAGTCGATGGAGCATCCATCAGGAAGCATCAACTGGTCGTGAGGTTCCTCAGAGGTGCGAGAAGGGTTAATCCCCCTAGACCGCACCTCGTACCCTCTTGGGATCTCTCCGTCGCCCTTCGGGACCTGCGGGGACCTCCCTTCGAGCCGCTGGTTTCAGTCGAGCTTAAGTTCCTGTCACTTAAGACAGCGCTCCTGACCGCGCTCGCCTCCATCAAGAGGGTTGGGGACCTACAAGCCTTCTCTGTCAACGAAGCGTGCCTGGAGTTCGGGCCGGCTGATTCTCACGTTGTCCAGAGACCCCGGCCCAGCTATGTGCCCAAGGTTCCCACCACACCCTTCCGGGATCAGGTGGTGAACCTGCAAGCTCTGCCCCCGGAGGAGGCAGACCCGGCCTTAGCGTTGCTGTGTCCCGTTCGTGCCTTACGGGTTTACGTGGACCGCACCCGAAGCTTCAGACGATCCGAGCAGCTCTTTGTCTGTTTCGGAGGACAGCAGAAGGGAAATGCTGTCTCCAAGCAGAGGTTGGCCCATTGGGTGGTAGATGCCATCTCCCTGGCCTATGAAAGCCAGGGGGAGCCGTGCCCCCTAGGAGTTCGAGCTCACTCGGAGTGTTGCCTCCTATGCGCTGGCGCATGGCGCCTCGCTAGCAGACATCTGCAGAGCTGCGGGCTGGGCGACACCTAACACCTTCGCGAGATTTTATAATCTCCGCGTCGAGCCCGTGTCCTCCCGTGTGTTAAAGTAAACATCAGGTAATCTGCGGGAGGCCGGCAGGTGTCGGCTTGCTGCGCCATTCCCACGGGATCCGTGCGCTATCTCCCAGTATGTTCCCTCCGGTGAACCCTGGGTCCTCCATGCCCTGCAGTCAGGACTAGATGCGGAGTAGTCCGCGACTGTGCTCCGACTGGGTCTCCTTCGCCCAGAAGGTTGTGGCAACATGTCTCAGTATTTTTCCACAGTCAGCCAGAAGGCTGTGTTTTCTCTCATATATCTATAACAAGAGAGATGTATTCAAATTCTTTATTCCACATGCCTAAACCACATGTGCTCCGCCCCCCCAACCCATGCTTCAGTACAACTGGCACCCCTGTGGGGCCCCCTAAATATTGGCCCCCAGGGTGTTGGGAAGGTTTCGTATTGACTCCACTTTCTGACACGTCCGCCTGTCAACACTTGGTGTCTTGCGTAACGCGGCCTTAGGGTTGTGGCCTTTTCCATGGGTCTGTTCCCATATGTAACGTCGTAGTGAAACGACTGAAGGGGAACGTCTAGGTTACGTACGTAACCCTCGTTCCCTGAAGGAGGGAACGGAGACGTTTCATCCCCTGCCACAACCCTAGGCTGCGCTGATGCTGGGCTGCGGCTCGGCTCCTCAGCAAAAACCTGAATGAGTGGATGCACGCCGCCATCTTATATACCCGTATGTACGGGGGAGTGGCGTTACGTGCAAACTCCACTCGCCAATTTCATTGGCCTTTTCTATAAAGCTCAGAGGTGATTGGTCACTCAAGCGAGTTCCCATATGTAACGTCTCCATTCCCTCCTTCAGGGAACGAGGGTTACGTACGTAACCTAGACGTTTTGGCCCTAATTTCATATCGTGGATTAAAACCCTCTATTCCTCTCCAATGGCAGCAGTTCGCACCAACAATAATAGATCTGCCCTATTTAGTTTACAGAGAGGCACCAAACAAGGCTGCCCTCTGTCCCCGCTTGTGTTTGCAATCGAGCCACTGGCAATAACCATACAGCAAGATAGTTCTATTAAAGGAATTCCTAGGGGAGAAATAGAGTGTGAAGTTTCGCTCTATGCAGATGACTTATTATTGTACCTATCAGATCCAAAGCCAGGTCTCCATAAATTATTGAACATATTGGAAAGATTTAGTAGGATATCTGGCTTTAAAATAAATCTTCAAAAAAGCGAGTTAATGGCAATTAATACAGCTGCCAAATGTATCTCTTTCAGTTCGATTCCTTTCAAAGTTACAACAAAACAGATTACATATTTAGGAATCTGGGCTACACATAATTATAAGGACCTCTATAAAGCTAATTTCCTTCCCTTAATAGAAGGTCTGAAATGAGATATTAAACGATGGGATCTGCTACCTCTCTCTCTAAATGGAAGAATTAATACTATTAAGATGATTGTATTGCCTAAGTTCCTTTATTTGTTTCAAAATCTTCCCATTTTTTTGATCAAATACTTTTTCAACTCCATAGATAAGCTCATATCCACATTCATCTGGAATAACAAAAATCCTCGGATCCGGAAAAGTATTTTACAAAAGCCTCGCACCTCAGGTGGCATGGCACTTCCAAATTTTATGTTATATTACTGGACGGCTAATATTAGAGGACTGACTAACTGGTGCCCTTAAGTGGCTTAACTTTGAGACGTTTTCCTGCAAACCTGTCTCTCTATATTCTTTAATGTGCTCTGAACTTCCAATGCTTGATCCTGTCTCTCACTATTCCTCGAATCCTATGGTGACACAGTCCCTAAAAATTTGGAATCAGTTTAGAAAATCATTTGCCCTTCATAGTCTCTCCTTACATGCCCCCTTAAGTAAAAACCACACCCCCTCAATATTAGATAAAGCCTTTGATATTTGGGTTAAGAGTGGAATCAATATATTACAAGATCTATATATAGATAATACTTTTGCATCTTTTGATGAATTGGTTAACAGATTTAAGATTCCCCGGTCCCATTTCTTTAGATATCTACAAGTCAGAATTTGTTTGGTCCCGCATACTGATTGTTTTCTTTCATATCCCCCTACATCTCTGTTAGAGTCAATTTTTAAGGTAGGGAAAGATTTAAAACAAATCATAAGCAAAATTTTAAATCTCCTCAATGAACATAGCCTGGCGGATTTAGATTACTTAAAAAATGAATGGGAAGAAGATTTGAATGAACAAATTTCAGAGGTAACCTGGCAGAAAATCATTAAACAGATCTATTCATCTTCTAAATGTCAACGACATGTGGTTGTGCAATTCAAAATAGTACACCGGCTCCATTGGTCGAAGGTTAGGTTATCTAAATTTGGACCAGAGGTAGACCCTATTTGTGACAGATGTAGGCAGGCTCCTGCAAGCCTCCTACAAGCCTCCTACATATGTTTTGGACATGCCTAAGCTTGTATAACTTCTGGAAATTGATTTTTGAGGCATTCTCAGAAATAATAGGTTTGCCAATCAACCCATCTCCTTTTATTGCTGTATTTGGTGTTACAGCACAAAACATGCATCTAAGTAGCTATGATTGTAAAATGTTGGCCTTCTGCACACTACTTGAAAGAAGATTAATACTGCTCAAATGGAAAGACCCCTTCCCCCCTACTTTTATTCACTGGATTAAAGAGATCATGTAATATCTTAAACTGGAAAAAATTAGGTACTCTCTTCAAGGGTCTATCCAGAAATTCTTTGCAATCTGGCAACCTTTCTTGTCATTTGTTGGAAAATTCATGTAAGGAATGCAATTCCAAAATGTTTTTTTTTTTTTTTTAAATTGTGTCTATGTATTCAATGTATTTCTTAAGTAATTGATATTTTATGTCTGATGGGTAAAGGGCTGGGTTGGGGTATGTTTTTGTTTGTTTGTTTGTTTGTTTTTTTGTTCTGCATATTGTAAATCTTAAATAAACAGACCTTGTTCAAAAAAAAATAAAAAACACAGAAAATGAGAACTCAGATACAACAGGATGAAAAGATCATCAAAATAAGAGTCTCAGAAAAGAACAACACCATACCTGGACAATTTACCCAATATTTTATGTACCAATCAGTTTCCTTAACTTATGATACAATTTAGAATAATTAACTAGGTAAAATGTGTGTACAACTAAACGAAAGCTCTGGTTTTAAATTACCGCTGCTCAGAGCACATATCGTCTCAACCTACAGATCACGGTTGTATAAAAGGTTTAATATGGATCAGATTCATTCATTGATTTACAGTGATTAATAATTTAGATTCAGTCAAATATTCACATTACCAAATCCAAATTACCAGTACTCTGAAAGAAACCATATATTGCAATGTAGGCTACATATACATAAAGAACAAGCAGTAAAACAATCATAGTGGGGTGTTTTTCCATGACTAAAGTGTTTAATTTTAAGTAACTAAAAGAAGGTCACAACTGTAATTATGGTCCCCGCAGAGTGAAACAAGACGAGAGTGTCTGACTCATGTGTAAACACAACATGTCTACTGGGTAAATACAGCCTATGATGTCATTACTGGAGCATCATGAGTATAAGAGTGTATCTGCAATGTACATCAACAGTTGTTTTTTTATTATTATTATTTTTTTTTTGTATTCAGGAGCTGTTTGTTTGTATATATGTGTAACATGAACCCTGAATGTGCTCATGGCATTGCATTCATGGAAATCTCCTTTCTTGCTTTGTTTTCTCTTGAGTGATGAGATGATGATGATGATGATGATGATAATAATAATAATAATAATAATAATGAATAATAATCATCATCATCATCTAGTCATTAGGTGATTAGGATGGCCAATCAAAAAAATGTTTGATTAAAATAAAATAAATGTTTGATGCAAAGAGACCCTAAAAACACTGGATCATGAGCTGCTTGCATGTAAATTAACATAGGCTTTACAGTTTAAACACTACATATTTTGTTAATTTATTTGATTGAAAACCATTTACCTCAGAATCTCCAGCTGACAGTTTGGACTCTTCAGTCCATCAGTAAGAAGCTTCACTCCAGAATCCCTCACGTCATTGTTACTCAGGTCCAGCTCTCTCAGGACAGAGTTTGAGGATTGTAAAACTGATGATAAACTCCTACAAGACTGAGCAGTGAGATTACATCCACATAACCTGTTTAAACAACAAAACAAACAACTATAATGAAAACAAGTAAATGGCCTTCCTTTCGAATTTAAATGAATGTTTCAGTAATTAAATTTTTCATAAAACATCTGTTACATCAATGCAGGGAAGTTTGTATTTATTTAAATGAACAGAGAAGATTTTAGTGCTTGATTACTTATGCATGCTGGTGCATGCATTTTTGGCAAGATACTTTCACCTGGCTGTTGTGAAGTATCTAAAGCATTGCTAATCAAGACATTATTGTGTTTGACACTCATAACACTGCCTGCATGAAGGCTTTTGTTGCTGCACTTCAGTCATTATTCTCAAAGTCATTGCACATAAAAGGCCTACTTGAGAGACTATCTGCATTGAGTACCTTGACTAAATGATACAAAGATGCTGTCTCAAACTCAGCAGATGCTGAAGAAAGCAATAGCATCTACAAGCTGGTTTTGTCAAGATGAAGGAAATCAACTACTAACCAAAATCTCAGAGCCTTTATTTTAATGTACCACAAACCAATGTCTCATCAGTGGAATTTCTGAGAGAGAGGAAACTGAGGATGATTCAGTAGATTTTGATCTTATTTGATCAAATGCAAAATGTAGTCAACTAAATGTAATAATATCAGTTTTACATGCTGTAGCATCTGGACCAATCAGACATACAGTTATTTGTTACATTTAACAAATAATCTTTAAAACCAACAACCCAGCTATATGCTGGAGTTCTGGAGACAGAATTACATATGCAAAATACCATGCTCACAGACAAAGAGTTGTAAACTTTCCCTCCAAAGGTGAAAGTTACCATTGGTTCGCGGACCTCCTGGAGGCGCAGCCTCCAGAGAGCTTAAAGGCAAACGGTTGACCGCCCCCTCTGTTCTTCTTCTGCTTCCTCTTCTCTGTCTTCTTCGTCTGCAACATCTTCCGATTGCTGCCCATGTTGAGGAACCCACGGGGAGCCTGAGCCGGCACAAGGCATGCCCGGCGGGCCCGACAGGCCCAACATACAGAGCTGTGGCTCTCGACCACAAAGAGCCAGACATTTCCACTCAACCCTGGAATTCATCTTCATGACTCGCCTCAGCCAGTCAGTGGTTCTTGGAGAACCTAAGAAGATGAGCTAGAACTCAGGACTTCCCTAAGCGTGCGCCAGGTCTTGCGGCCTTGTCTTTCCATTCCCCAAAGATTGCAGGACTTCAGCTGGGTCCCTCTCAGCTCTTGGTTCTTCTTCACTTTTCACATGGGAAGAAACTCCCAGTCACCATCGAGTCAGAACATCTTTGGAATTCATCACTCTTCAGACCCGGAAGAACGTGATTGCAATTCCAAAACCACCACTGCTCCAAACCATCAAGACCTTCACCTGAGACTGCATTTGGACACTTGTTCAATGACCAAGGCAATGCAAGTATCGTACATTTAACTAAACAAACAGAGGTTTAGTATAAGCTGTAGACAGCACTGATGGTTTCACTCAGGTGGTTAACTGACTCTTTTCATAGCTTCATTTCCTTGTCTCTCTCTCTAACTGCTTCTCACTGACCATTCCCCCATGTATGAGTGATTTTCATGTTTGTTTGTTTAGATTTAGTTATGTGTTAGTCCTTCGTTAATAAACTATTGTGCACAAATTACATGAGTTTTTATTCTGATTCTGCCTTGCAAATTAATGTCCCTTTACGATTCCGATTCGAGCTACATGCTCTAATGCAATGGTACTTTAAGAAAGTTATTTTCTGTGGCCAAGAAAATATCATTTCTTAGAGTTGATATAAAGATTATACTGAATGTTCGCTGGGCGAACAGATTAGTTGATGGAAAATTGATTCTGCTACAGTTACTACTGGCAGCCGATATAAATAATTGTAATTAATCACAATTAATTGTAATTATTTATATACATTTCCCTTTGAGCTAAATCGCGACAATGCAAATATTAATATTTGCACAATTTTTAAACTCAAAATAAATAGAAAGGGGACTGTGTACAGGGGACCCAGAGGCCAGAAGGGGCCTATAAAGCTCTTTCCAAGGACCCCTGGCCCTGAATGCGATTTCTACTGTGGGGGATCCACTCACCTTGATGCGATTTATAATCCTCAGACACCCCCTCCCCAACCCTCGGAGAGATTTTTTTTTATCAAGGGGTTCTCCTTGTATTTTCTGTGATTTCTGTGATTTTTAGGCCCTCTGCCATCCCCCATAACCACCAGGGGGAACACCAAACCCCCTAAAAACACCCCACCCCTCATGCACTCACCAACCCATACCACCCCAACTTGCATTAATAGAATAATGAGAACAGGGGGAACAGTTTACTTTGTGACATCTCAGGGGATATTCACATTTCAAAATATAAACAACATGAACAACATATGACTTAATTTTCTTTTTCAACATCTCAAGACAATGGTTAGAATGAATACTAACAGTAGTATTGCATCTGCTGAAAATAACATAAGATTAATATATTGCCAACTGTCT
Source organism: Labeo catla (assembly GCA_012976165.1). Classification (NCBI taxonomy): domain Eukaryota; kingdom Metazoa; phylum Chordata; class Actinopteri; order Cypriniformes; family Cyprinidae; genus Labeo; species Labeo catla. The sequence continues at coordinate 260,362 of VONZ01000906.1, read as the reverse complement.
ACATTTTCTGAATGTCCAGCCCAGTGGATGTACATGTTGGCTTTACGTCAAACCGAAAAAAACTACCACAGAAAATTTGAACCAAGTCATGTGACCCCCATACTCCAAACAACCTCAACTATGATAATGATAACAGTATTGCATGAAAAATTCTTCCTCACACCTCCTACAAGAGACTAAAGAACATGAATCCTGTGGTGTTGGATCTCCTGCATCAGTGAATCATCACCCAGTTCATTCAGACAGTGAAACAGATTGATGGATTTCTCTGAAGAGTGATTCTCCCTGATCTTCTGTCTGATGTATTGAAGTGTTTCCTCTTTTTTATTGGAGCACCTTCCTGTCTGTGTCAGTAGTTTTTGTAAGAGAGTCTGATTGGATTCCACTGAGAGACCCAGAAGGAAACGCAGGAAAAGATCCAGATGTCCATTCTTACTCTGTAAAGCCTCATGCACAGCTCTCTGATGCAGCTCAGATAATAAATTATATTTCTTCTGGTTAAAAAACCTAAACAACAGACTTTGTTTGTTTTGGTCAAATACATTTTTCTTCTTGTTTGTAAAGGAGAGGTGTGCATATAGAGCTGCTAGATGTTCCTGGAGGCTCAGATGAACAAAGCAGAAGACTTTCCCCTGATACAAGCCCAACTCCTCTCTGAAGATCTGAGTGCACAGTCCTGAGTACACTGATGCTTCTGTCACATCAATGCCACACTCTCTCAGGTCTTCATCATAGAAGATCAGGTTGCCTTTCACAAGCTGCAGAAAAGCCAGTTTCCCCAGTTTGAGGATCATGTCTTCATCGTTCATGTTCTTCTCATAGTCCTTCTCATGTTTGATGTTGGTCTGGATGATCAGGAAATGTGTGCACATTTGAGTGAGAGTCTTGGGAATCTCTCCACTCTCTGCTTGACTCAACATCTTCTCTAGAACAGCGGCTGAGATCCAGCAAAACACTGGGATGTGACACATGATGTAGAGGCTCCTTGATGACTTCAGGTGTGAGAAGATCCTGTTGGCCAGACTCTGATCACTGATTCTCTTCCTGAAATATTCCTCCTTCTGTGGATCATTGAAGCCTTGTACCTCTGTCACTCAATGGACACACTCAGAGGGAATGAGATCAGCTGCTGCTGGTCTGGAGGTGATCCAGATGAGAGCAGAGGTAAACAGATTCCCCACAATGAGGTTCATCAACAGCACGTCCACTGAGGCTGATTCAGATATGTTACACAGTTTCACTTCGCTCTTAAAGTCCAGAGACAGACGACACTCATCCAGACCATCAAAGATGAACAACACTTTATATTCATCACAGGACATTTTCATTTCTTGTGTTTCCGGGAAAAAGATATTAAGAAGATCTGAAAGACTGAGTGTTTTGTCCTTCATCAAGTTGATTTCTCTGAAAGGAAGTGGAAATATGAGCTGGATGTCCTGATTCTCTTTCCCTTCAGCCCAGTCCAGGATGAACTTCTGCACAGAGACTGTTTTTCCAATGCCAGCGACTCCCTTTGTCAGCACAGTTCTGATGGGTTTGTCTTGTCCAGGTAAAGGTCTAAAGATGTCATTGCATTTGATGGCTGTGTCCTCTGTTGCTGCTCTCCTGGATTGTGTCTCAATCTGTCTCACCTCATGCTCATTATTGATCTCTCCACTCTCACTCTCTGTGATGTAGAGCTCTGTGTAGATCTCATTCAGCAGTGTTGGGTTTCCCTGCATTGGTGTTCCCTCATACAGACACTCAAACTTCTTCATCAGATTTGTTTTAAATGTGTTGTAGACGTCATGACTGTAAAATAAATATCCCACATTACTACATTAGCTGATAAGCACAATGTCTTATATATTCTGTATCATATTTTTAGATCATGTCTCTTACAGAAATGTTATACCTGAGACCAGGCTGTGTATCTCCACTCTTACAATCTAATGGTTGAATCACAGACCCGTCACTCTTCATAGACACACAGCTGGACTCTGATCTCTTCTTCTGAACTGGACTAAAACAGATTAAAGTTCATCCTTTAAATGGCTGTATGCAATAAATCAACTATACATTTATCATCAAATTCACTTTAAAGTGCCCTTAATAATAAGTTCATACACTGTGTTTATACAAAAACTATGAACTGAACTGTGACAATATGATAATATAAAATGTTGTGCTATAATCATTTTAATACAAATGTTGTACCTGAAACCAGGCTGTGTATCTCCACTAGTAAAGTTTATTGTTTGATTCATAGACGTGTCTTCATCTGTAGTGTCTTTAACTACTATGTATTACATCAAAATAATAAATTGTTAGATACAATGTACCTATTTCTGTTCATGCTGAATTACACAACACTTTGGCGGCTGTTGATGTGGGACACATTTTATAGATAAGGTTATAAAGAGGTTCAGTAGTATGATTTGGTTTACAGGTGGGTTAAGGTGTTAATAATTAAGGTGTTAATAATTATCAATGTAACTACATTAATTAAAGATGCAATTACAGGAAGATATTTTAAATAGAAATACAGTGTAAAAATATGTTTGTATACAATAATTGCATTGTATCAGATGATTTATTTTGAATGTTGGTACATAGTAGTTAAAGAAACTTAAAATAAAGTGGGTCCATCAATCCTTGTAATTGCTGATTATCAAGAAATCAACTACATTTATTATTATCAAATTCACTGTAAAGAGCACTTTATAATCATTTCATCCACTGTTCATACAAAAATTGTAAACTGAACTGTTATATGATAATTTAAAAGGCCATGCTATAATCATTTTTATACAAATGTTTTACCTGAGACCAGACTGTGAATCTCCACTGTTAAACGTTATTGGCTCCATCATAGACCCGTCACTCTTCATAGACACACAGCTGGGCTCTGCTTCTGATCTCTTCTGATGAACTGGACTAAAACAGATTTAATGCTTTATGATGAGAACTTAACATAACAAAATAATAATCTTAATATACTTAATATAAGGTATTTTTATGAAAAACTCTTGTGGAGGCTTATTTATTTTTTAAATACAGAACTTCAAATACTCAAAAATACACTTTTCATAACACAAAAGGTAATTTGATGTCTTTCAAATTACGACCTGTTTATCACATTGACTTAAAGAGGATGATCTTGCACCATATTGATATAAACATGCAAAGAAAAAGAAAATATGTTACATTTGTTGTCATTTACAGCATGAAACATTACATACGTTTGTAAAGGAATTAAGGAATTGCAGAGGTTTTTTTTTTTTAAGTTTAATTAAATGAAAAAATGTAAAATTATATATATATACGGTGCGATCTAGGAAAACCCAACACATGGTGAAAGTTGACATTTTTTAGGTTTTGATACCATATGAAAGCTGGGTTCAAGCCCTTTCCAAAACTTTATATATATACACACACACACACACACACACACACACATGTATATAGATGTATGTACCAGCATATCATATGACCATTAATGTCATGTGAACATGCAAATGTGATATTAATTGAACCCCTTAAAACTCTGGGGTACCTAAAGTAAATATATTAGGTGAAAATCAGAAATAATGTAATTTTGTGTACTTTAATGTTTGAAAATGAAGAATTTGTGAGGATCAATATATTTTGAATTATTTACTGCTGTTGTGGAATAAGATGTAATCAATAAAAAGTAACTAATCTCATTCAGAGTATTTTAAAATCTATTATTTGGTTTTAATCAGTGTCATTTCATACAAAAATTGTGAACTGAACTGTTATATGATAATTTAAAAGGCCATGCTATAATCATTTTTATAAAAATATTATACCTGAGACCAGACTGTGAATCTCCACTGTTAAACCATATTGGCTGATCCATAGAAGCGTCACTCTTCATAGACACACAGCTGGGCTCTGCTTCTGATGTCTTCTGATGAACTGAACTAAAACAAAACAGATTTAATCCTTTATGATGAGAACTTAATATAACAAAATAATAATCTTAATATACATCGTAATATACTTAATATAAGGTATTTTTATGAAAAACTCTTGTGGAGTTTTTATGGTCTTGTTTATTTTTTAAATACAGAACTTTAAAATACTCAAAAATAAACTTTTTTATAACACAAAAAGTAATTAGATGTCTTACTCAAAATGCCTGTATCCTGGGAAAACATCTTCATCTTCAGATGTTTGAATTTCATCCATGATGGATTTCAACACTCTGATCTCCACCACTGACTCTAGATGAAGAGACAAACAAAACCAAAAAACTACAGTGATTAAACAGCCTTATTCTGGATTGTGAAGAATTGATCCTGAAAAACATAGTCTATACATTTACATTCAATTTTGTAAAATTCTTATCATTCAACTCGATCTCAAGCCAAATTCACACGGTGGAGATTAAATTGCTGCAGTTGACATAGCTGATGAATTAGCAACAGTCAGTACAATAACAGACACTGGTGGACTCAATCTGTGGTTGAACAGTTTGAACAGGTCTGATGACTGTACTGTACCGCTGCTGTCGCACACAGATGTTGTGATGCTGATGGTGTCATATGCAGACAAGTAGTCTGATTAAAAACTCCTGTGGTCTGCTCACACTTATTTCAGACAATTGTATTTACACTGCAAAAATTAATAGCTATCTGTTTCCAGTAAAAATATAGTTTCTACTATGCTGTTTCAAAAACCAATAGACAAAAATACATTACTTTCTTCTGATATAACAGAGAATGACAGAGAATGACAGAGAATTTTGGTTAACGTGACCTCTGCATCACACCGTAATTGTAAAATTTGTAGCTAATCCAGTACTTTACACATTTTAGGTAATAAAACCTGACTGCTTTGGATTACTTTTGATCTACTTTTGACCTGTTTATCACATTGTCTTAAATAGGATAATCTTGCAGCATATTCATCTAAAAATGCAAAGAAAAAGAAAATATGAAGAGTTCAGATGCAAAACCCTCTAAAAGCCACCTTGGCCAATGCTCTGAATGCTCTGGACACATATAATATGTCCATCAAATACTTTTACTTCAAAACTCGCTAAATCCCAGACTCAGCCCAATCAGAAGTACCAGTACTTAGGTAAAAACCTATACATAGGAGCCTGATAAAAAAATGCTTAATTTAAAGAAAAACATCAGATGGATTTACAGGCTTTTACATCTGAACTCTTCATATGTTCCATTTGTTGTTATTTGCAGCATGAAACATTACATGTTCCCCTAAATGTTTTTTTTTTTTTTTTAGTTTAATTAAATAAAAAAAAAAAAAGTTGATCAATACATTTTGAATTATTTACTGCTATTGTGTGAATAATATGTAATCATTAAAAATTAACTGTAATCTCATTCAGAGTATTTTAAAATGTATTATTAAATTATATAGATATTTGTGACAGGAATTTGATAGAACAATATTTTAAAAGGATAACCACAGATTTGGTTTCAAAGTGAAGAAATCAAAGAGAATTAAATTAATAAATAATGATCAAAGAAAACAAAAAGAAACATTTTAATTTATATTCTCACTTATACCAAGAATAGTTATCAGATCCAATTCATTGTGAATAAATGTAGGTTTATCAGATGTTCACTTATAAAAGATCTCAAAATTTGGCAACCATATTAGTAAGCTCAGATGCTGCACATGTTGACAAAAAGCAGACATATAATGTCCATGTCCACTGATGTATGCTGGAAAGACTCAAGATTATTGAGAATTTGAGTGAGTGAACATAAATCAGCCATTGTTACCTCTCTGATTGCTGACACTTTATTGACGGTAATTGTGATATTAAACAACTTATATGTAAATACATTGAGAAAGTGAAGACTTCCCTTTCTCAATCATAAAGGTGAAATATTGTGCTTATATTAAGAAAGGACATGTATGAGTTTTATATATGAAATACATTTATTAAATTTCATTTTACCTACAGTGTACAAAACAACCTCATTTCAAACTTTAACAACTATGGAATACGTTGTAGTAACAGTAGGCTACTTTCATTTACACTCATCATTATATCAATTATATAAAAGTTAAAAAAAAAAGAACATGAGCATAAAATGTTGTAATCCCTGCTTGTCCATATTTAATCATATTTTTCTGAGTGTTTCATGATTGAGTTTGTATTTTACGCTTACTTACATTAATAAGGAAGTGCCCTTATGCTCCACAGCTGAAGACTTTGATAAAAATGTTCGGCTACTAGACAAGATCTTAAAATGTCCTTGGTTTCACATTACATTCATGTAAATTTACACATGAGCAAACAAAAAAGACAGTTTGATGAACAGTCTTTCAGAATGAAGAAAGAAAGAAAGAAAGAAAATGTTCTATTCAGGAGTAGACACTCCATGTAAAACCATCTGCTATCACTTTCATTTTTGCCAAATATGTTTGAGAAAAAAAAAAAAGAAAAAAAAGGAAGTAAGCAGGAAGTAAGAATAAAACATTGTATCATATTTTTCACAGTTTTTGGTCTTGAGAGTGACTTTTAGTGACACTTTATAATAATGATCATTTATGTCATTTGAAAGCGTTTGTTAATGATTAACTAGTCTTTTACTGAATACATACTTAATTTATGTACATTTATAGATGATTATTAACCCTCTGGGGTCTGAGGTGATTTTGGGGCCCTTTAGATGTTTTGACATGCCCTGACATTTGTGCTTATTTCAACTACTTATAACATACTACTGGCCAACATATAATTTTTTTGTATTCAGCACAAACAGTGCTACAATAATATGTGAGCAAGATGGATGTACATGTTTGCATTTTTTAGAAAAAAAATATTATGCATGGTTAGTAAGTTTTGGGAAAATAAATGTAGCTGAAATAAGGCCATAAAACTCATACTGAATAGTCCTGAGGAAGGCTTTTGAGTAATCACTCTTGTAGGCTAGAATATTTACTTCAAAATGATGTGAAAATGACCGTGCTTACTCTTTCACAGAAAACAATATATTGATGTAAATTTTCTAAGACATGTTTTGTGATAGAAAGCCATATGCGAGGGAGGGATAATGGCCATGAATATTTAGTGATTCACACCTGAGAGACAAAAGGCCGTCCCCTAATGGCCCATCACTGTGACTGTCACTATGAGGCAGGTAACAAAGAATGAGAGGAAAGTAAGATAATGGGGGGTTTTGGTCGTTTGTATTTTATTTACAACACAATATAATCAAAACATACATAATGATGGTCAAAGATTATTATTGTACTCACTGATCTAACCACAGAGATGTGAACAGACCTTGTGTCATTCCTGTTCAGCAAGTCAAACTAGTAAACCATACCTGATATTTAAGTGTTTGCTGCTTCTTTCCATGGATTCAAGATAAAAATAAAAAAATAAAAAAAAAACAGTCACAGAGCTTATGTTACTGAAAATCAGTGAAGAATAACATGTGATGTTGGTACAGTGCTCTCAGAAGTTTGAAGAGACTCCAGTAAAAATCAGCAATATTCATCTGTGGTGCAGGTATCAGATCACTAAAAAATAAAAACAAAAAACACCTCTGAGCATGTTAATATCAGAAGAATCTGTATATAACGATCGTGTAGTCACAGATTCACGCCAACTTTGTATTATGTAAAAAGGACATTTTATATCTGAGAAACAAATTATGGTTCGGCACCTTATAAAACTCTATTTGGGAACAAATTATTAATAATAAACATGATCTAGACATACTTCGACTCGTAGAATTCATCATGTTACAGTGTACACTCATATTACGTTTATATCGTATTTTGTTTTATATTATATAGAACATGAAAACTTCATCGCGTCGTAAGAAATTTAGATACAATGAGCTACCTATCATTTTCAAAATATTTCACTCGATTTCAAACATTTTAGCCAGGAATCATAGTTTAGGAAAACCCAAGCTAGTAAATGTGTTCAAACTTATGTCAAAATAAAACGTTAACTAATGCAAAAAAGAAACATCACTTACTCGTCAGACTGATCTCTTCCTCTGGATCAGACGCGCGTCGCGTTGTTCTTCATCTGAGGTGAATTCTGTGTTTTTCCTCTCAGCACATCTTTTTGTCTGAAGGTAAATTCTGCTGTTTCTCTCAGCGCGTCTTCCAGAAACGAACAGTAGCCGAGATAAACTTGATGAAATGTCAAGCTTTGTTACGTTGCTGTGGACGCTAACACCCGGCGCCGCGCAGGTGGCTATCATATCAAAAGCAAAAGCAGCTCGTGGGCGTGATCGCATTAAAAATAATTAGCTCTGAGGGAAAAACTAGGCATCACGTTGGTTTCACGCGGATTACTTTAGCACAGAATATTTGTTTTTGATTTATTTAAAAGTAGAGATATCAAGCTTTCTATAGATATATCTCTCCTGTCTGTGTGTCGAATATTCACTGAGTTTAGGTTCATTTTATTGACGCATTTCTAAAAGCCGTTCGCGGAGACAGTGAAGACTGAGAAAGCACCCTGTATATTTCCTTTAATTTAAAGCAGCACATAGTTCAGTTTTTATTGTGAGTGTGCTCAAAAAAAAGTATACACTTAATGGTTTCTAATGATGTATAACACTTATTTGTGTGACCAAAATTGATGGAGTATTTTTAGTGTCTTTTGCACTGATCTTAAAAAACGTGAGCTGATCACGCCGGCGTGATCGTCACCCTCATGTTAATGTGACCGGACTAAGCGATTGACAGCAGTGTCCACCTATCAGCACGTACTAGGTGTGATTTAAGGGTTGACTGGCTGTTGTCTGGGATGTGTCACGTCCGATTTTCCCCCTTTTTTGTCTGTGTTGACGGTGTTTGCAGTGCGTTTTGTTCTGGTGCTGTTTCGGCGCTAGTTTAGTGGAGCTGATGACTGTTCGCTTTTCAGGCATGATTCCCTGTGTCCCATTGTGCTATCAGTGAGCAGGACTGACAAACCCGTGACTATAGGTGTTCTATGATGTCCTGACGGATTCTTCCTCTCGTTTTGACCGTGATTGTTTGCTGCTGTCCTTTTCTTCGTGCTGCTTAAGTTCTCATAGTTCTTTTGTCATACAGACGCTGTCGTCATCGTTAGCGAAAAAGGACTGTCCGTGTCTGATTCTTACCGTGACGTTTAGTGCCCCGCTTTATGCTGTGTATTGTTTTGGGGAGTGTGACGATCTCATTCTTTTGAGAGACATATAAAAGAATGTTCTGCCCCTTTTTCTTTTCATTCGTTATAACTTTTTTTTTTTTGTTTTCTTTTCTTTAATTTTGTGGAAGTAAAGTTTGTTTGCCTTGGTTGACTTTTCATTTCACTTCTTTTCTGTTAGTTATTTTGTTGGTGGTTTATGTTTATATTCTCTATCATTTGATAATGCAAATCTATTTGCCTGTTATCATTTACTTCTGGCTCCAAGTTGCTCTGTAATAACCTTGTAATCAAATATTTCATCCTTATAACATTTAATTGTTTTTCTTTTTGTTTGGGGTTGATACCCACATTGTGTGGGGTTATTCTATCAATTAACTGATGTCGATACTGTGTTGTGTTTGAAGTCAATTTTGTTATTGTTTATTTATTTTTGATTTATTGCAGGAGCTGGGGTCCCACGGGTGAACAGGTCCTCCTCTTGGTGGATCGTGTGCTGTGTAGCACTTTGAGTGTTTGGTAGTGTTGTCCGAGTGCACGGTGGAGTGTGCGTGGAAGTGTGTCCTCGTACAACCAAACTCCATCTTGTATCTGGCCGTTGGGAACCTCAGCCCTGCTGGTATCCATCATTTTGTTTAGTTTATTTACTTGTTATATAAAGTTGGTGTGCAATATTACCTCTTCTTTTTCTCTGTCTGTAATTTGTGTGGGCTTTCCCAGTTTTCTTGATTATTATTATTATTATTATTATTATTATTTTAAGTGTCTAGTATTTTAAACACATTTTTGTATTAATAAACAGTTGTAATTTTTATACTTTACTCATGTCTCCTGCCTAATTCTCTGAGGGAACCGAACCTGTGTGTTTGATTATTCACTCAATTTTTGGGGGTTTTGGAGTATTAATCCCTGGGAAAGTTCCTAGGGTGGCGTAGTTGGATTCTCTTATTGGTAAAAGCTTGGGTTTGGCTCTCAAAATTGCACTGCTCCGTCACATTAACATCCCACAAATGTTACAAAAATGTTAGTAACTCATTTCACAGACTTGATGCCCAAACAGTCATAACATTAAATTTCTCCAACATTTTATTGTGGCATTGACATGAAGCTTATTGATGTTGAAATTGATTTGTGATCATCAACACTGCAGAACAGACTTTCTTAATTGTGTTAATCAAAAATAACATATTCAAGCTGCACTACAGATCTTACAGAGTTTGTGGCTCAAAAATGTAAGGAACACAATGTTCTGTCATTTTAGATTAAGGAATGTATAATAGATGAAAGAAGCTTTAGTGTCAGAGAAATGCAATTTAAATGCATGTTTTGCACATTTTAATGCTTGAGTGGCTTTTCTTAAAGAATATTACAGTTACAGTTTTACAGTAAGACTTTACCATCTTTGAACTGTAATCAGGGTGGAATATTTGTTAAAAAAATTGTCAAATTTAACTGGCATCTAATTAACTATATTGTTTCAAGGCGGAATATTTCAAGTTCACAGGGCATTTACTTTTGATTAGAACAGACATCTGAGATACAAAATGTGCAGAGCGGTGGTTTACTTATGATCAACTGGCTGAGATCAAGCTATGGTGTGTTTATTTTATTTTGTAGATATGTCAGTGCCTAGTTATTAAAAACTGCAAAAGAGAAATTAATTCGGTCCTTTGTGTGGTACAGTAGAAGGCGTCCGTATGATTTCCGTGAGTGTGTGTTGTGTTCTGGCCACACGACTGAGTGCTCGAATGAACACAATGGATTCAAATATTAGTACATTTATTCTAAGCAAGTGGAAGCAGCTCTTAAAAATATTAACCCAAATACAGTTGTTTTTCCTCTAGTGATTTGACGTTATTGTCATTTTACACTATTTAGCGTGTCCCAAAACATAGCGGCGACTACCCAGAATGCAGTGCGCAGTGACATAGATTCCATTCTATTGTCGAATTATGTTGCTTATGACGTCACAGTGAAAGCCCAGATACAAGCGCAGGCACAGGTGGTGGTTACATACTCTTCAGTTCTGATCTTGCAGACAATAAAACGTGTCTTAGACAGCTTTTTAAAATAAGGGGAAAAGACTGTAAAGTCTTTAATATTTTTTAAGAAAAGTTGTTAAGCTAATGTGTTAAACACTAAGTTGTTTAAACAACTTAATTTGTACGAAAGCCCTGATGAGATGGAGCCTGTATACAGATTCATTACCTGTCTAAGCTATATATGTAATGTGCAGAATGTAAAGTAAGAAGCAATTGCCCAGCCTAATAGAAGTAGCTGATTTTCATTAATGTCCACATTAAGAATAACTAACTTCTTTTAAAACCCATCCACATTCTTTTACATGGATTCTTGATCTGTTCTTTCAGGCACAACAACAGTCTTGCTTATGTTAACATATATTGTCATATGTCTTACAGTACATTTGAAATATGATCTGGATGGTGAGCTGGGATGGGGACACTATGGCCATGTCAAAATGGCAGTTCGAAAATCTGATGGCCAAAAGGTAGACAGCACTTCTCTTTTTTTTCCTTTCTTTGTTTCCTAAATGCACTGACTGCAGATCAGTGTAGATCTGTGTCCACCGTTTAAAACAGTTTGATAGAATACATGTTTTGTTGTTGTATACAACCAGCTTACCTGTGCTCTCCATCTTTTTGAAACCACAGGTCGCCAATTTATTCGGTATAAAAGTGGAAGTGAACTCTAGGATTACCTTGTAAGTGAACGTATATTTTGTATATTTGACACACCAAAAGGCAGAGCTGTGTCCACAACAATGTAGATAATGTTTAATTACAAATGACATTATTATGTAGATTGTTATCCAGCTAACCTTAGTTGAACACTTTTTCTCTAGGCTGAATATCCCTACAAGCTTGCATTAGAAGTGGTCCTGATGAGTCTGGTGAAAGACCCTCCCAGCCCTCATATTATAGAGCTGTTTGAAGACCCAGAAACAATTGTTCTGGTTATGGAGTACCTTGAGACCTTTGTAACACTGCAGAGGTTCATTGAGCTCAATAGTGGATGCCTACAAGAGAGTGTTGTGCACTCTTAATGGCACTAACAACACTATGACAGTACCACTGTTTATAATCTTGGAGAATTTATGTTGATTGCAGTCCACTAAACATTATCTGAGGATTATTTGAAATAATAATTTACAGTCGTTAGTTTACACCACCTTTCGATTACTATATTGTTCAAAGCTGTATTTCAGCTCAACTGCGTGGTCATGACTAACCAGCTTTTTCTGTGAAACTTATACAGAAAGCCAGGAACTTATGAACTGGTGCAAAGACATTAATCATGTAAGCCAGCCTTGTCTTGAGGATATGTTAATGCACCCTTGGTTACAAGAGCAGTCAGCCTCAGGAACAGCAGAAGGACCAGATTCAAACAATGGTTCAGAGACAGGAGCCAATGAGCCAGACAAGAAGAGCACATAGAATGCGGAGACAGACAAGACAGTCAGGTCAGGATAAATCCAGCTTAGAATCTAGCTGAGAAGTAGACATCTGGAGCAGGAATGTGCACAAATTGACAGATTTTTTTTTTTTTTTTAACAAATTTTACCAGCAAAAATGACTTGCCTAACAAATAGAAAAAATTTAAACATTATTAAAGACTAGTAAACAGTCAGCAATAAAATAAACATAAGCAAAAGCAAAAATTAAATAAATAAAAATTAATAATAAAATAAATAAAAATCAATTAAATAAATAGAAATTAATGATTCACATTAAGAACACAGACTATAACATTTTAGATACCAGTTACTTTCAGATTTTACCTGCCAAAATTACATGCCTAACAATACAAAGTTTAAACATTATTAAAGATTAGTAAACAGTCAGTAATAAAATAAGAATAGATAAGCAAATTACAATGAAAAATTAAATAATGAAAATTTAATCATAAAATAAATTAAATAAATAGAAATTAATGATTCAAATAAGAACACATTAAGACTCCAAAGTTTTAGATGCCAGTTAAATTTTACAATTCTTGATTCAAATTTCGATACCACAGCAGAAATTACTAGCCCAACAAATGTAAAGTTTAAATATTAGTAAAGAATAGTAGTCCCTCAACAATAAAATGACAATAAATAAACAAATTACAAGCAAAAGCATAAATAAATAAATAGAACAAAGATGCAAATTAAACAGTGCTTGTTGTTCATGTTTGTAGTTGTGTGATTGATTTTTTTTCTTTTTACTGTTTTTGATTCACTTTACAAATATAGACAGCAGCTGGTAAATTAAGCTGCAGCCACTTTAATGACATGGTGAAACACATCTGATTTCTTTCTCAGCTGTTTATGTTCACTGAAGACGAAATCAGCTTTTTCAAGCATGCTTGCCAGGACGGGTATTTTGAGCCAATTTTGTATGTAATTGTCCTGTAAAGAAAACGCGAAATAGAACTCAGTTCAATGTGCTGAGGTGTTAGTATTGATAGCAAATGTAGCCTTAGTCATAGTCTTTTGACTAAAATGTCATATTTTAGTCATCTGTCTAGTTTTAGTCGACTAAGTATCATAAGATTTTAGTCGACTAAATCTACAGTTACAATCCATAGTGTAATACATTTATTAAACATTATTCTAAAATTACCAAACTCATTATATAGGTTGATACTGAAGTTTTTTTTAGATACAGATTTAACTGCAGTGACACACAACATGTCTTTATGTTAAAATTAAATTAAACCACTTCTCATAAAGAACATGGTCTTTTTCAATGAAATACCAGTGGTTATATAGGCTAATTATGTATTCTTTATAACAACTTATTTACCACATTCTTCATTCTTTCAAGCAGACATTTATTTATATAAATAAATTTATATTAATCTTTATTAGGGTTACTGAAGTGAGTGAGTGATTTTCTGTCTTTCTTTGGTTGCTTGATTAACATCAGTGCCACAGACAGCAACTAAATTAGCTGCTTAGTACAATAATTACATTATGACAATATCTTTGCAGATTTTTTTTAATACTGAACATGTTATTGCATTTTCATGAGTCATATTTTTCTCTTACCAAAATTAACCAGTTTTTTTTTTTTTTGGCGGATTAATTTAAAACCATAATTTTACTACAAATAGGGAGATGCAGGTATAGTTGTTGGCATTCGATCTTCGCTGGCAACCCACCACTCTACTGGACTAACCTCACCTGCATCACACTTGTCCATTTAGATGCAAAAATGCCACTCTTCTGTAGAGACATTACTCAATACAGTGACAGCTTGAACTTAATTCTTAATATCAAGTTTTAAACTGGATACTTTGGCAGGATCAAAGATTGGGAGGGTTTTGAATAGTCTCCGGACTATTTGGGAGCCGTTCACATATCGCGTCTTTTGCGCGCTCAAGTTCGTTATTTCAAATGTAGAGGCACGGCAACCGCGCTCTTTTTTTTCAGGCGCGTCCGCGCAGACGCCATGACCCGCACTTTCAATGAAGACGCAGAAGTTTCATCAAAGGACAAACGGATTTCCAGCACTAAAAATCACTTGCGGTAGCTCTGCTACTAAATTTATTTAAGAAATGTACAGCTATGATCAGCTGTTTCTCCATCTTGGCTGAGCTTTACGTGAAACAAATTAAAAAACATTCTACCTCAAGATTGTGACATATTCTCCTCATACTAACAAAACCAATAAAAAAAACAGCCCCAGCACCCACTGGGACGTAACAATAACACACCTTACAATATTGCAATCTCTAGTTGTCATATTTGATCGTGTTTCTTGAATGCTTCATAGTAGTTTATGCTTACTTATATTAACAAGGAAGTGCCTTTGTGCTCCACAGCTAAAGACTTGCTCTGATCAAAATGTTAGGCTATTAAACAAGTTCTCAAACTGTCCACGTTTTCCCATAGCCTACTTGTCAATTCCCACATAAGAAAACCAAAAGTTTTTTTTAAAAAAACAAAACCGAAATTTTTTTTCCAGTAGATGTAAGCGTTGCATGTACAAGAATCTGCTTTCTGGCTAACATTTTTTCGGGCATCCCACGGGATGGGAAACAAAATCACGTGATTCTTCTTCTTCTTCTTTCTATTTTTGGCAAACCGCACCTATCAGTGCATTACTGCCATCTGCTGGAGACTCGGATCAGAAACTTTCCTATCAGGGTTCCCCTCCCTCCCTCCCAGCCACATGAAGCCAGAAGTCCCGGTGTTATGGATCAACTGGGGATCATGTTAACTGGGGATGTGCGCGTGCACGCAAGTATGTTTACCTGGATTTCCAGCAGATGTTACACGACAACAGATTCGTCACATGCGAAACTGCACAAATCATAGAATTAAAAACGTGTTTCACCAGTAGTATACATTTGGTATGCAACATGATGCGCTTTGATTTCGCCATGTTCGTGTCTGTATTTCCCGCAGTTTTAAGGAAGTTTACATGCTCCCATGTCACGCTCACAAACCACGCCCACGTTAACATGGGACAATCGTTGCAATGAATGATTAAACTCCGCAACGAACTGAAGTGAAACTGTAAGTATTTTCTTTTCAATATCTCTGTATAGCATTGTGTCTCTAGTGTGCTATCATATGTGTTCTAATGAACAAATATAGATTAAGTTAAAATTAGCGGTAGGCTACCTAAAACAGTGTTTCCCAACCCTGTTCCTGGAGGCACACCAACAGTGCAAATTTTGGTTGTCTCCCTTATCTGACTAGTATATTTCTGGTCCTCGAGTCTCTACTAACGAGATGATGAGTTGATTCAGGTGTGTTTGATTAGGAAAAGTTGGAAAATGTGTAGTGTTGGTGTGCCTCCAGGAACAGGGTTGGGAAACACTGACCTAAAACAAGAATTGCAAAGTCCATTATGTTTTTTATTGACAAGTCTTGTTAATTGATCTTAAGTTTACTATTGTTCTTACAGTTATTAATTTGCTGAGTTATTACTTAATATTAAAGAAAATAAAATAATAAAAAAAGAACAGATGCTTTTGCTTGAGTTTAAGTGATTTCACACTTCTTTTTTATTATTATTTTGTGAGATCTCTTGATTGCTCTGATGCCTCTGTCTCCTCTTCCCTGGACATATGACTGATCTGAAATCAACATTTTGCATAGGCTTAGATCTCTGTTTAGACCAATTCATGACTCCTGCTTTTCATTTTTTACATACTACATCCTGGGCTCTCATACTTGTGTTTCTAACAGTAGAAAACGTGATGAACAGATTCAAAAGCCAAACTCTATAATATGTGTGATGAACACAGGAAGGTATTTTTTATAGATTATTTTTACAATTCATATTAGCTATATGTATGTAACAATTGTGGCATGTTTACATTTACAAGGTGACCAAGTTTTTGACAAGGGTTTAACAATTAAAAATGACCCATGCTGTAGGGAACTTTCTTACCGACACAGGTTTCAGGTTTTCCAGTTTTCATACTGTCTTTTGTCCTGTGACAACCACTCAGTGGCAACCACAACTTTTTCATTTTGAACATTTGATACTGTGATGATAAATTATTACATATATGGCTAATATTCCAAGAGACAGTATACATCACTAACCTCATAATCATTTGGCAGTTCACATGAATAGGGTATCTCTCTCCTAAACATCAATTAGAATAGGATATTATGTACTTTATTGCAGACTTATTGAACTGAAAATATGACACAAATTCAATTTTTTAAGTGAAATGTAATGAACGGGGGCCCCTTTATATATAATATAACTTTGAATTATGCCACTTCATTCTTCATTTCAGTTGTAACAACCTCACTAAAACCTGTAAAAAGATGACAGCAACCCCTGCAAAAACTTCACATGATCCCAACTCTGAATTAGTGTGACGGTCTTGCCTGGGCGGCGTCTGTACAATGGAGACAGCGTGTGTAAATAGGGTTTCACGGATTTCGAAAGAGAATAAACCACCCACAGCAATGCATCATTAACTCTGCTCTGTTTATTTTAAAACAGTTCTCTTTTTTAATTTTGTCACTTTTTAACTTTGTGATCGTATAGTGTTTCAGACGTAAAAGTTAACAGATTCAACGTAGCTGAGACACACTTTCAATTACTTATAAATCACAATAGAGGAATAAAAGTTCCTTAATGAATACAGAGCAATACAATTAAACACACAGCAACAGGGAAACATCCCCACCTAGCGGAGAACTTGAGCAACTCATTTTGAATCAAACAATTTAACATTTAACACATTTAGCAACATACCTGTACAATGGAGACAGCGTGTGTAAATAGGGTTTCACGGATTTCGAAAGAGAATAAACCACCTCCACATAAAACACAAGGGAACACACAAATTGATCACAATCAAGTCTTGTAACATTTAAACACCTTATATCTCAACATTGAGCAACTCACTCGACGCCAAACGCGACTTAACAGAGTCCCAACATATTCATAGAAAGATAAAGTGACAATAAAGCAAATATTTGTGTGTTTTAGACACTTATATATGGTAATTCTCAGATCGCGAGAAACGTGCAACTTACCCACAGCAATGCATCATTAACTCTGCTGTGGGCGGTCCCTATTCCACACGCTAAATTACACACTCACCACATAGATGGCGCTGTCCCCATTTATGTAATAATTTAACATCTTTTCACTCCGTTACATTAGCATGCAAAACTGCAAAATTATCATTATGATCACAATATGTAATCAATGCCTTAAAATGTTTCTGCTTAATTGAATGATGTTAATTACCCAGATCTGTATCCAGACCAGATGATACAAACATTCACAAATAATGTGGAAGCTTTGAAATCTGTTGCGTTGAAAATTCCACGTGACGAATCTGTGGCCGTCCAACATCTGCTGGAATCTCAGGTAAAACTATTTGCTTGCACGCGTATATCCCCAGATAACGTGATCCCCAGTTGATCCATAACACCGGTCAATTTCATGCAAATTACGTCGTCTTGTGGGCACGTACACAGAATGTACGCGCTGAAGGAGAGCTTTCGGTTTGAAATAAAACAGCTCGCAAACACCTGAATTTAGCTCTTGATCTGTTCTTATGGGTGGATTGCATACAATCGCTTGAATATTATAATTTTAAGGGTGGTATAATGCGTGCAAATTAGTTTTGTGAGTACATACACAAAATGTACGCGCTGAAGGCAAAACCGCCCCGCCTCTTCAGTGGAGTGGAATTGCTCCTTTAGAGGGAGCATTTTTTCTCAGCCCATGTAAGTCTATGGGAAATTTTTCATATTCAAAAATTAATAATAAATAAACTGTAAGTCTGATCAGTCTAAAAAGATATAGCAACAATCTCGTGGTCAGGGCCCAGGTCTCTGCCAAGTTTGGGCCTAATAATAATAATAATAATAATAAGTTAAATAGCATAACTGTATGTTGGCTCTCCAAGCCAACATAATAATAATAATAATAATAATAATAATAATAATAATAATAAGTTTAAATAGAATAACAATATGTTGGCTCTGCCAAGCCAACATAATAATAAGTTTAAATAGCATAACAGTATGTTGGCTCTCCAAGCCAACATAATAATAATAATAATAATAATAAGTTTAAATAGCATATCAGTAAGTTGGCTTTCTCAAGCCAACTTAATAACAGTAATAATAGAATTAAAATACTGACTTTATTTTACAGCAATAAGTTTTTTTATTGATTTGTTTATGGGTAAAAAAAAAAATAATATTTTGTTAATTATAACAACAAAATATAATGTAACATTATTTTTAAATGATATTTAAACAATAAAAAGTTACTGCAAGAATGATATTGTACTGTAAAGAAAACCGCAGTAAATAATAATAATAATAATAATAATAATAATAATAATAATAATACTGACTTTATTTTACAGTGCAATAAGATTATTGTAATAGTAAATGTTACAATTTAAATAATTAAAATATATAATTAATATTTTGGTTATCATTAAATACTTCCTTTTTATTTTACAGTGTGATAGGATTACTGAAATCATAACATTTCTTTGTTGTTATAATAAAACAATTAAATTAAATTATATTATCATTATTATTATTATTATTATTATTATTGAGTATAATACTGACATTTTATTTACAGTTATTTTGGCTATTATTACAATTTAAATGATAACAAATATAAGTATGTAAATATGTTATAATTTAAATAATCATAATAACAAAAATGTCATTTAAAATATATTTATTAGATTTTCTTATTTACATTACAAAAAATTAACATCAATAAAAAATCCTTATTGCAATATTGAATATTTTTTAATAAGTCAGTATTTATTAATAATAAACAAAATATTAATTTTATTTCATTAATAAAAGATAACATAAATTATGTTGTAATTGTACATCAGTGTCAATTATTATTACTATTATTAATTAATTAATTAATTAATTAATTAATTTTCTTATCATATTAAGGAAAAAATACAATTAAATGCTACAATAAGAAAATATTAAATATGATGGATGTTTTTTATTTATTATTATTATTATTGTTGTTGTTCATTTTATTTTATTATCAAAAGATAACAAATTATGTGGGAATTGCAATATGTACATTAATATCAACTATTATAGTTATTATTCATTGTAATTTTTATAATATTAAGCAAAAATACAAATAAATATATTTAGCATTGTAATTATTATTATTATTATTATTATTATTATATTTTATTATTAAAAGATAACAAATTATTTTGCAATTGCAATATGTACATCAACATCAATTATTATCATTATTATTATTGTAATTTTTAGTAATACTATATAAAATATTATTTCCACTTTATTGTAAATATACCAATTACGCAAATAAATAAAAACTCTTAAATTACTGTTACTGTCAGGATTGTGTTCAGTTTTTGTATTGTGTTTCCTAGTGTTTTTCCCTTCTGTTTCTAGTGTATTTGGTTTAGTCCGTGTTTCCCCCCCCTTAGGTTTTGTTTCATTTGGTTTAGTCTTGCCCATATTTGTACTTCCCCTCGTTTGCTTGTTTGTTACCACTCCCCTGTTTCTGTATATTTAAGGTTTGTTTATTCCACTAGTCATGTTCGGTGATTATATTGTCTTCATGTTCATTCCGCTCCATTCGTCGTGGTTGCTGTTTCCCCTGTGTTTCCCTGGATTTGTGTTCACGTTTGGATTATGCAGTAAACTGCACTTATTGGACCTCCGCTCTCCTCCTGCGTTATTCCCCGCTCACGCCGACATACCCGTGACAGAATCACCGACCAAAAACAAAGGATGACCTGGGCTGAGGACCTCCTCCTAAACCTGCAACAAGGTGAGCATTCGCTGGAGGAGTATGTGGAGGAGTTTTTGAGCGTTTACCATCTGGTGAGATGGAGCGACAAGATGGTTAACGCATGTTTCCAGATGGGACTCAAAGATGATAGTTTGTTTCAATTGATAAGTCCTAATGATTGCTACCGTCCTGTAGCAGATTTTATAAATTTTGTTCTTGATTTATGTGGTTCCCCTTCCAAGTCATGGTGGAGGATGGTAATCCTCCTCCCATCTGGAAACATGCAGTCGCCCCATCTCACCAACAGCCAGTGCCCTCCGCATATCACTCCAGTGACCTCACACCCTCCTTGTCCCCCCGTGTGTCCCCAAGTCATCCATAGCTCCACAATGGTCCTCAGCCCAGTACCTCCAGCCGCCTTGTCAAAGTCTGCACCCAAGATGGCTGCCGCCACGCCAGAGTCTGCACGCAAGATGGCTGCCACGCCAGAGTCTGCACGCAAGATGGCTGCCACGCCAGAGGCAGCGTCTTCTGAGTCTAGTCAAGTTACGGCTCCATATCCCGTGTCAAGTCTAGGTGCAGCTGCATTTCCCGTGTCAAGTGTAATTGCAGCTGCATTCCCTAAATCAAGTCAAGCTGTGGCTGAGTCTGAGTCAAGTCAAGCTGTGGCTGAGTCTGAGTCAAGTCAAGCGGCTGAATCTGAGTCAAGTCAAGCGGCTGAATCTGAGTCAAGTCAAGCGGCTGAATCTGAGTCAAGTCAAGCGGCTGAATCTGAGTCAAGTCAAGCAGCTGAATCTGAGTCAAGTCAAGTTGCAGCTACATCTCCTGAGTTAAGTCAAGTTTCAGATACGGCTTTGGAATCAAGTCAAGTTGCGGCTACGTCTACTAAGTCTAGTCAAGTGACGTCTGCATCCCCCGAGTCTAAGCAAGTTGTAGCTGTGCTTTCCGAGTCCAGTCAAGCTTCCAAGTCAAGCCAAGCCAAAGCTGTTGTTCCTGAATCAAGTAAAGTCACAGCTGTTCCCCAGGAGTCAAGCCAAGTTGTTGCGGGTGTTCCTCCTGTGCGCATACCTGAGCCCGAGTCGCCACCTGCGTGCACATCAGAGCCCGAGCTCTCTTCGATGTGCTCTCTAGAGGCAGTGCTCTCGTCTGGTCTCAAGTCAGCTACTAAAACCTCGTTCGTTGGAGAAGCCGCGCCAATGCCTCCTGAGGTGTCAGCCCAGGCTGTAGAGCCTCATAGGGAGGCGGCGTTAACTGTAGAACTCTCTGCTTCTCCCTTTTCTCTGTCCACCTCCTCTATCCCTGCTCTACCCAGGTCCCTGTCTGTGACGCTGTTGCCCGCTCTGCCCTGGAAAGCTCCAGCTCGCCCTCCAGAGCCGGAGCTCTGTCCAGCGCACCCTCCAGAGTCGACTCCTCCTCCAGCGCGCCCTCCTGCGCGCCCTCCAGAGTCGGCTCCTCCTGCGCGCCCTCCAGAGCCTGTGCTTCCTCCGGCGCCTCCTCCTGCGCGCCCTCCTGGGCCGGCGCCTCCTACAGCGCGCCCTCCAGAGTCGGCTCCTCCTCCAGCGCGCCCTCTTGCGCGCCCGCCAGAGTCGGCCCCTCCTCCATTGTCTTCATGTTCATTCCGCTCCGTTCATCGTGGTTGCTGTTTCCCCTGTGTTTCCCTGGATTTGTGTTCACGTTTGGATTATGCAATAAACTGCACTTATTGGACCTCCGCTCTCCTCCTGCGTTATTCCCTGCTCACAGCGACATACCCGTGACAGTTACATATTGCACTGTAAAATAAAATGTCAATATTTAATAATATTTATAAATAATTATTTTTAATAATTATTAATAATATTTAATAATAATAAGAGCTTTGCTAAATACTATTTAAATGATAACAAATCCATAAAATTTGTAGCTGTAAGTAAAAAAAATCTATTTAAATTCTCATTATTATTATTATTATTATTATTATTATGATTATTATTATTAATGAACATTGAGTTTTTACTTTATATTACAATATTATTATTGCAATTACAACAGCTTTATTTTATTATCATCTTATATTAATTAATATTTTGGCTTTTACTGAATAAAAAAGTAGATGTCTATTGACTTTTCGTTAAAGAAAATATTGAAGTAGTATTATTGCATTAAGTTTTGTTTTTGTAATTAGAATAATCGAATTATAATTAATATTATTGATAATTGTGTTATGATTATTGCTTTTTTATGATTATTTTATTACTTTTTATTATAATTATTATAATTTACATTATAAAAATAGACAAAATAATTTTATTCTATTAAAATGCTGACTTTTTATAATATATGATTATTGTAATATTCAGTTTTTTACTTATATAAAATTTATATTTATTATTGTTATTATTAATAAATGCATTATTACATTGTTACGTAGGTGCTGGATGGACAAGACGGGAAACGAGATACGATACAAACAATTACTTTAATATAAATCTTCATATGAATCAGGCAGGAACAGGCAGGAACACAGCGATACATCCACACACACAAAACAACATCCAAGACCGACAGAGAACTCAAGATTCAGACAGACTTATAAAGGGTGATAGATAATTACAGACAGGTGAAGGGAATGACGATAATGAGGACTAAACCAAAGTAAGCAGAATGACGGGGGGAGACAATGGGAGAAACCAATGACATGAACAGACATGAATGTGACATACATACATGCATACATACTATTTATTTAAGAGCACAGGAGTATTATTATAATCATTACATATTTTTATTGATTTGTTATAATTGCAATAATTGAATTTGAAATAATTAAAATTAATAAAAAGTGCTGATACAAATATGTCAGCTGAAGTAATGTTTGCATTATATCTATAATATAATTGTTCATAGCAATTTAATATACAAAAAGTAAATAAAAACAGTAAATAAAAAATATGATTTTTGTCTATAAATATACTGTGATTAAAACATGAAAATATTTTAAAATGTATTCTGACAGTTCTTTCACTTATTAAAAAAATCTTATAATTATTTAATACAGTTTTACTGTAGTTATAATATATTTTATTAAATGCTGTGATTAATGTCATATTTCATAGTGTCAGAAACTCATTTTAGTCTTGTGAGGAATCGATTATATTCATGATACAAACATCAATTAAAATCTCAAGTTGATTTTTCACTGTTTTATTATTTCTGTACAAAAAATAGAGAAATTAATGACATGTTCGTCATCAATCATGATTGTGACATTTTGACACTTTGTAATAAAATGAATTATTGATGAGACACAACAAAAAAAAAAAAAATACACACACTGATGTTTCTGTCTATATGGTGATTTCTGACACATTTATTCTGTTATTTGAGTGACAGAAGTTCAGCTGCAGTATTAATGTCATGAAGAGACTCCAGAACATCTCACTCTTATTGATTCATCAGCAGCTCAAAGCATTATGGGTAGAGTCTCTCATCAGTCTATTCTCATTCATCAACACAGTTTCACTGATGATCCATAATAAACAGTAAACCCAGGATAGAGCGGTTGAGTGAATGTGGTCTGGACTGTGAGGATGAGACTCATTGTGTCAGAGACGCTGTAGAAGGACAGAGTTCCTGCACTCACATCCACATACACTCCTATTCTACGACTGATAGGATTCACAGGGAGATCAGTCCGTATGTTATTGTGTATGAATGAGTATCCGGAGAGAGAGCAGATCAAACTCCAGGACTGATCATTAGATCCAAACACACACTCACCACCCCGTCCCTTCCTGCTGATGCTCTTATATGACACTGATATATCCACACGTCCACTCCACTCAATCTCCCAGTAACAGCGTCCACACACACTCTCTCGACACAACACCTGACACACATCAAATCTGTCTGGATGATCAGGATACGACTGATACTCTCTCACACCTGTCACCTTTCTGTTCTTCTCAGACAGAATGAGTTGAGTGTTTGGTGTGTTTGGATCCAGTGTGAGAAAACAGGCATCTGAACACAAGAACAGACACATTTATAACACAACAACAATCACTACAGCTGTGTGTGTGTGTGTGTGTGTGTGTAGACGTACATTTCTTCAGTCCTGCTGTAATCCTGGATTCTCCTCCATGATCCACACTAGAAAACACACACACACACACATTCAGACAGTCAAAAAAGTGTTGCTATGCAGTTGCCAGTGTACTCAGGGTGGTTGCTAGGGAGTTGCCATGTAGTTGTCAAGGTACTTGGGTGGTTGCTATGCAGTTGCTAAGACACTCAATGTGGTTTCTGGGGTGTTACTATGTAGTGTCTAGGATGTTCTGGGTGGTTTCTAGAGCGTTTCTATGTAGTTGCTAAGGTGCTTGCTAGGCTGTTGCTATATGGTTGCTAAGTTACTTGCTGTGTGGTTGATAATACGTTCTGGGTAGTTGCTAGGGTGTTGCTATATGGTTGCTAGGGTAATTGGAGTGGTGGCTAGACTGTTGCTATGTGGTTGCCAAGGTACACAAGGTGGTTGCTAGGGTACATGGTGTGGTTGCTAGTAGGGCTGTGTATCTGGATACGGGACTGCAGTGAATTTCAGCAGAATTGAGTGAAACAGCTGTTTATTACACACTGAATACTGAAGATCATTGATAACTACGGACAGTTGAGCTCATATATTCATAAAATTATCTTCATATTGCTGGTAACTGATCACTGCACAAATAATAACACAATCTCTATTTAAAAATAAAAATAAAAATGAGAAGTGTTGTAAACTAATGCACTTCACTGTAGTTCACACACACACATTCACACACAGAAACTTCAGCGCTGACCTGCAAATTTTACCAATAAAATATTTTAACTGCTGAAGAGCTGCATGATCTTCCTCTGCAAGGAGTTTATAACATCACTGTTATTTGAATCAATTAAAGTCACAGCTGCACTGATAAATGATAAACACAGTAAAATGGAAGTGATTCATACACACACAGTCTCTCTCTCATAAATAAACACTTGATCAATGACACTTTTCTGAGAATAGATTATGACGTGTTGATCACTAGTGTTTCACTGGTGTTTTCAGAAATCAGTGCTTTTATCTACAGTAGAGAGAGAACATGTTCACATGGTTGCCAGCTTGACAAAAATAGGTAACACATTTAGCAGATATTTCAATATTACAGATGTGAATCTGTTTCAGTGATTACGTCTCTTTATATCAGACATCAATTGTGTTCCTCTGTGTCCAGATTCAACTTTGTAGTAGCCTATAATATACTCTATTCACTGCTTTTCTGTTTTTTTAAAATTAAGTGCAGTTCACTGCTGATACAGAAACAGCTGCATCAATACCCTTATCAAGTAGTACTTTGTCATATGTATTGAACACAGTCCTAGTTTCTAGGGTCTTGCTATGCTGTTGTAAAAAATAAATAAATATAATTAAATAAATTGTTGTGAAATATTATTACAATTTAAAATAACTCAGAATGACTTTCAGAGTGCGTCTCGTGTTCAAATCCCGACCCGACCCCTTTCTTAATAATAATAATAATAATGTTAGGCCGTTTTCAAACCGGCAAATCCGCGTTACAGTCACATCCGTTTCAGTGCTTTAACACGGATCCAGTCCAGGCCCAGGTTTGAGTAGAACAACAGTCGCAAAACACATCCGGGCCGTAGCTGTGGAAATGAGCGCGCAAAATTTTCTGGAGTTGTAGTCACGATCGACACGGTACTACATCGTCAGAGCCATAAACTTCACCAAGGTAACTGTGATATTATTAAATTAATTTCTCAGTGATTATGTCGTGCACTCTTTAAACTAAAAAAGTTTGGAATTTCGGTAAGGTACTGAATTGTAATGTTAGCCAGTTCTTATGCTATCAAAGGTATGGCAAGCCGTTCAGGAAATAATTCATGTGTATTGTGTAAATATGGATTGGTTCATTGGTTGAATGAATGGTTTAAATGACAGACGCATTTGTTTATAATACATCGGTATAATCAGACATATATTACTTTAGATACATCGGTCTGATCACATGACCATGGGTTTGCTCCTGTATACGTTGGTTTGTTCAAGTAAACATTGGGCTCCTAAAATATGCAATGATTTCCTCAAATATATATCGGTTTCCTCAACTATGTATTGGTTAGTGTATATTGGTTTATTCAAGTATATATTGGTTTAGATACATCGGTTTCCTCAACTATATATTGGTTGGTATATATTGGGTTATTCTAGTATATATTGGTTTAGATACATTGGTTTCTTCAACTATGCATTGGTTAGTATATATTGGTTTGTTCAAGTATATATTGGTTTAGATATATATCGGTTTGCTCAACTATGTATTGGTCCCCACGGTCAAGTCAGCCACCACCTAGATTTTACTGCACGTTTGTAAGCGGAATTACGGGACAGATACTTGGAGTGGCCAAAACACTCACGTATATTTATATTTATAAGATGTATATTTCCGTGGTTATTAATTAAATGTGCCCAAAACCAAGAAAAAAACTATCACAAAAATATTAATATTACACAATATAAAAGGTACAGTTATATTTCAATTGAATATATTTTACTGTGGCGTTTCTATCTAGCACTCTCTATTCTTATTCTATTTTATCTATTTGTTTTATTGTTTTACTTAAAAAAAGAAAAAGAGCCTCCAACAACACATTGTTGAATTGCAGCATTCTCTATTCTTTGTCTATTCTATGTATTTATTTTGTTTTTATTTATTATAAATAATGACCCTTTTATGCATTGTAACACATTAATAATTTCCTGCTTTTTCTACAGGCACTATTAAAATTCCTCCAGAGGTGAAATGAAGTTTGCAATAAAATCTTATTCAGGGTGACCGTGGCTCTGTCTGTGTCAGGTTTTATTATGTTTTCTTTTACAGTTTGGGAGAAAATTAAGGGCAAATTCTGTCAGAATACATTATATAACAGTGGTTCCTAACCACATTCCTGGAGACCCCTCTACACTGCACATTTTGTATCTCTCCTTTGTCTGACACACCTATTTCAGGTCTTGGAGTCTCTATTAATGAGCTGATGATCTGAATCTGTGTGTTTAATTAAGGAGACATGAAAACATGCAGTGTTGGGGGGTCTCCAGGAATGTGGCTGGGAACCACTGTATTATAACACTGACCATTTCTTGATTTTTAAACAGGCATTATTACAATTCCTTCAGAGGTCAAATCAATTTTTCAAAAAAATCTTATTCAGGGTGACCGTGACTCTGTCTGTGTCAGGTTTTATTGAGTTTTATTTTACAGTTTGGGAGAAAATGAAAAACAGATTCTGTTACATTATTAGGAACTTCCGCAAACAGAACTTATTCTCAGCTAAAGGTTTCAGACGACATTCTTCATTATTTTCTATGTTTATATATGAAAAACAAAGTAAATGATTTAACTGTAAATTGGTCATGTAGATAAAAGGCCCTATAAATGACCTTTGTGACCTAAGCTGTCATAGCAAGTCAGAAAAGTAATTGTGTGTTTTAATGTCTTGGTTGCTTTTCTCAAAACAAGGAGAGAGCACATTCCAGTAAGAAGATTGAATGTTTTTCTATTCTATTCAAGTTTCACATGTGGGCCTCCTTTAAATCATGTAATGTTTCATACAATAATATTAATTAACAACTTAATAAACCACTTATATAAAGATATATATTGAAGTGGAAGTGGATTCCAGAATTCCCCCCTTTTAGGATCATTAAATAATCACAACAGAAATATAACAAATACAAACCAAAACAAAGGGGGAAAAATAAAATAAAATTGTCTTAAAATGAAAAAAATGTGCTATTGCAAAGTTTTTTGCTATTGCAAAATTGTCTACATTACACACATCATTCAAAACTGACAGCTCTTTTGTTTAATTGAGGAAACATTGCCATTTAAATGCCACACATTTACAGATGACCTACACACAAAGTGATCATCTGTGAAAACAGTTTTACATCATTTGTTCACTTTAAAATCATACTCAGTGTTTGGAGTAAGAAATGATTTTTAATTTTTTGCCATCACGACCCTCATAAAATATATATTTGCTTCTTCTTGAATAATTATTAATCAAAGTTTTTAATCAAGTTATTACAGGTTTTTTTTCAACTGCTTACACACAAAGTCTTTACTTGTCACGCATTTTCTGAAACCTGACACTCAAACACCAGAACCATACACCAAATCTGCAAAACTATATACTAATTGTTGTTTAATGTACAAAAATGTTAATAATCTTGCACCTTCACCCTTGAAAAAATTGTTTTCTCCTGTACTGAAAATATACAGTATACTAGAGCCTCGTCAAGAGGTGATTGTGCAGCGAATTTTAGAGTTACTGATTTCGGTCGCTCAGCTCTTTCTATAAGAGCTGTTTTACTGTACATGGTATTATATCAATGTTTTTATTTTATAATTTGTTTTGGTACTCTCCTGCCCAGGGACAGCAGATGAAATTTAGTTATGTAGCTAATTCTGGGGCAGTTTTTTTTTTACTGTCTACGGTCCCTGTCAAATAATGAATTAAAATAAATAAATAAATAAATTTAAAACACAACACACTCTAGGGGTTATGCACAACAGACTTCCGTATTCTGCTAAGGTCTTGTTGCTTCTGGTTCACAGTTTTTTTTTTACATTCATCTTGTTAAATATGAAGCTGTTTTACTCAAGATGCCTTCAAAATAGAAACTAAAGATAATCATAACCAATGTCCATCACATATGTGGATTGATATATAAAAGTTTTTTTTTTTTTTATTCTTTTCACTACCATTTATATATAAAAGTAGAATAAAACGTCAACAATAAAAACAGCCAGCTAATTTAACTGATTACCTTAAAAGTCCATTGATATCGCCATTATTTAATACTGCTATTAAGTGGAAGCGATGAGACCTGTTTTCCAGGTTTGGTCAGGTTATGTTCGACATATACCTGTGATCTAAAATACAGCAAAAGCAGTAATACTGTGAAATATTTTTACTATTTAAAATAACTGCTTTCTAGTTGAATATATTTTAAAATGCAATATATTGTAATATATACGAAACGCTAAATTTACATCATCATTACTCCAGTCTTTAGTGTCATATGAACCTTCAGAAATCATTCTGTGCTGTTGTGTGTATTTGCGGGATAACAGGAAGTTATTTAAGTAAGTTTGGTAAGGATGCGCTCTCTCTCTCGCTTTCTCTCGCTCGCTCTCTCTTCCCATTGTAGAAACGCGAGCGGTGCGTTGCGCTGCCGTGAGTATGTCGGAAGCATGATTCAATTGCTTGGTTGCTGAAATCCGCTTAAAGTTTCACACTTTGTCATCGTGCACAAGTTGGTGGTGTTTAATGCGGGAGTTATAGAATCGAGGATGCCGATTCTTAGTTCGGAGAGAACTAGTTTTGTCTTTATGCGGGTCATGTAAAGCGTGTTTGAAGAGAGGATTGTTCTATTAGAGAGCGGCATGTGAGCGATCTTTGCGCTGAACTTGTGAAAGTGCGTGGTTAATGCGCCAATGTAGCGTTACAAGCGGGCAACTGTTTATTTATTTATTTATTTATTTATTTTGAGCGCTCCAGTTAAAGATTTTGTTTTTGTTTTTTGTTTTGTTGCAATGTAAATATTGGGATTTCTCTATTGTGTGTTATTCTTCCGCCCCAGTAGTCCAACGGGTGAAATGTACCTGCTCTAATGTGCATATGTTGAAGTCTACTATAAAGTGCATATGTTGAAGTATATTATAACGTGCATATATTTAAGTCTATTATAATGTGCATATATTGAAGTCTACTATAAAGTGCATATGTTGAAGCCTACTTTAATGTGCAAATGTTAAAGACTAATATAAGTGCATGTGATGAAGTCAACTATAATGTGCTTGTGTAGAGACTTTTCATAATATAAATGGACTGAATGAACTAAAATCTTATTTCTCTTTGGAGTTTTGTGGATTGGTTTATGTGTATTTTGAAATAGTTCACCCGTTGTTGTTTGTGAAGGGTATTAAAAGGTAATGTTCCTGGGCCTGGAAGTTCTGCTTTTTGTTAGTTGTTTGTTTGTTTATCTATTGGAATGTTACTGACTGAGTTAATAGAATGAGTTTCAAGCCATTGTCTGGTTGTTCTTGATTAAATTAGCAAATTTATCTGATAGTGCATTGTGACATTGTAAAATGAATTAATTATTATGGTGGTTTTTTACCCCTGGCGCCCGAACCCTATATTGCAAGGCCAAATTCCGTTACAATACTATTCAAAAGCTTGGAGTCATGTATTTCTTTTCTTTCATACTGTAAAATACTGTATTCACAACCACAAATGTTTACAGTAAAAAAAAAAGTTTGGTTTCAATCTTGCTTTCTTGTTTACTGTGAAATTTTTAACATCTCTCTGCCAATTACTTTTAAACCTGACACAGACAGAGTCACGGTAACCCTGAATAAGATTTTATTGCAAACTTCATTTCACCTATGAAGGAATTTTAATAGTGCCTGTAGAAAAAGCAGAAAATGATTAATGTGTTACAGTGCATAAAAGGGTTGTTATTTCTAATAAATTAAAATAAAATAAGTTCATAGAAGAGCAAAAGAATAGAGAATGCTAGTGTTGTTGGAGGTTCTTTTCTTATTAAATAAAAAAATAAAACAAATAGATACAATAGAATACGAATTGAGAGTGCTATATAAAAAAAAGTAAAATATATTTGATTGTAATATAACTATACCTTTTATATTGTGCAATATTAATATTTTTAAAATAGTTTTTTTTAAATATAAATAGTAACTGCCTAAATAGACGTCTTTGTGAGCTTTTTGGCCGCTCCAGGTATCTGTACCGTAATTCCGCTAACAGACGTGCAGTAACATCCAGGCGGCTGGCTTGACCGTGGGGACCAATACATATTCGTGCAAATCGATATATATCTATACCAATATATACTTGAATAAACCAATACATACTAACCAATACATAGTTGAGGAAACCAATGTATCGAAACCAATATATACTTGAACAAACCAAAATATACACTAACTAATACATAGTTCAGGAAACCGATGTATCTCAACCAATATATACTTGAATAAACCAATATGTATACAAGCCAATATATTCTTGAAGAAACCAATATATACAGACCAATACATATTTGAGGAAACCATTGCATATTTGAGGAGCCCAATGTTTACTTGAACAAACCAACATATACAGGAGCAAACCCATGGTCATGTGATCAGACCGATGTATCTAAACTAATATATGTCTGATTATACCAATGTATTATAAACAAATGCGTTTGTCATTAAACCATTCATTCAACCAATGAACCAATCCATATTTACACAATACACATGAATTATTTCCTGAACGGCTTGCCATACAAAGGGCATGCTAACACAAAGCAAACAATCCACCGGTCCGTAATTATATGTAATTGACTCATTTTAACTGCTTCTATTAAGTTTTACTGTCAAAGTTTAACGTGTGGTCAATTTAGTGATGGGTTAACATTAATGTTAATGTTAATGCTTAAGCTATACGCCCTCCCGCAGATCCTTACTTCAAAATATATTTATAAAATATGACGTGTGCGATTTGATGATTTTTGATCGTGGATGTTAAAAATGTCTCCACGATCTGCTTTTCAGAAATATTGTAGTATCTGTTATTCTATTAGCCGCAGTTCTGCCACTTCAGGTGTACCTGCAATGGAAAAGCCCTCATCAGAACAGCACATATTTTAAATGCAAGACTTTAAAGCAAAAAATGTACTTTTGTGATTGTGAATTGTGTGCAGTGTCCCATGAGTGTAACTCTACTGCTGAATTAACACTCATGTAAATGCATGGCATTGTACTGTAATCCCACATAGCAGTTGACATCTGGCCCAGTTCTGGGCCAAAATGTATAACTTATAGCTCTGAACTGGGTCACAAGAAGTTTTAATAGCGTTACCCCCAAGCAACCATTGAATCAATGTTAAAAGTAGTTGAATTGTCAGTGTTAATGATGTTGAATTAATATAACTATTTCTCCTGCTATTAATGTTGAAACATTTTTGAAATTTCAACAAACCACCATTGTTGTGATCAGAGTTTTCTTTAGTTGGGCTCTTGACTCTTTGTACTTTAACGTTAGATTTTCTTTGTCTTTCATAACATTGTGCTAAAATGAAAACTATGATCCACTGGGATCTGATGATGATGACTGTAATCATTGTGTAATCATTATATAAATAATTGCTCACAAGTGTGTTGGGTTTTTTATAATATATGATACTGCAGTGTGAGATTAAAGTAGATGTACAGCATCATACTACTTTGAGTCAACAGAGATTACAAAAAAAATCTTTAAATGGCTGAATCATTTAGACATCAAGAATCAGCATGTGAAACTCAACAATGGTGACAATCAGAAAAAGAAAAGTTTATGCAGAAATGCATGCTGGGTATCAACATAGTAAAAAGTCATTCATGATTCCCTGCATGCATTGCAGTTGATCTGTTTATCTGAATTAGTCTGATGATTGTCACCATTGTTGAGGTTTGTATGTTGAGTGTTGATGTCTAAATCTTTCTGTGTGTTGCCACAGATTTTTGATACAGAACATTTACATCAGTAATGAAAGATCATCAATATTATTCAGTTTTGTTTCTCAACTTTATTGCAGCTTGACACCCATCACAAAAAGTAATCTACTTCAAATTAATTTTAAAACATCTCTTTTTAATAGCATAAGTGTTTGCATTGAAACACTATTGTAGCACAGAAAAATAATTGACTCAATGAAAGTCAAGAATCAAGAACCGAACTAAAACAATCACTGATCACAGTAATGGTGGTTTGCTGAAATGTCATTTTTTTTTCCACATTAATTGAGGGTGCAAACGTGATATTCATTTAATGCCATTAACACTGACAATCAACTATGTTTAACATTGATTCAACGGTTTTCACCTGCTCTCTTGCTATCTGGGACCCAATCTCAGCCTTCAGTAAACCACAGAGTCCAGTTTTTAACCAGAACCCCCAAAACTGTACAATTGCTATACTGTACAATGCCACATACATTCACATGAGTGTTAATTCAGCAGTAGAGTTACACTCATGGTACACTGCACTTATTCACAATCACAATCGCGTACACCAAATAGCACCTAATTACTGAACTAAGTTATGTATGTCAAAACACACAAATGTTTACATATGAACACAGTTGCTTATGTCTAATGTGAAAGTAAACAATTGAGAGAAAAACAGAATGTGTGCCTGTATCTGTTCTGTGATGTGGCAAAAATATCATATCATGATTTTTTTCAAAAATATCACGAATCACTATTTTATCACGATTCTATGTCTTATTGGTTTTACTATTTTGCAAGTTGTCTGAGCAGTACAGCTGTGCTTACAAACAAATAAATAAAAATAAAACTTAAATAATTATTAAATTAAAATGTGTTTAACTAAAAGTTACATAAAAATATAAATATTAATATTAAATATTAAATAAAAATAAAATACTGTATGTAAGTCTTAGCCATTTCAACTGAAAAAACCTGCACTGATTGATGCTGAAATACTGTACATTAGTGGCCTTGTTTCATCTAAAGATGAACACCAGTAATATCTTTTATAAGGCACATTTATAAAAAATTACGGGACGAGATCTCGCGAGATCCGATGCGTCTCGCGAGACCAGTTGGATCTCGCGAGATCTCGTGACAATATCTTATATATGCAAAACATTTTGCAGTGTTTATATTAGAGCTGCACTATTAATCCTTAAAATATCAAGGTGTCGATTCAAACACCCACGCGATCTTATTCCTGAACAGTGTTGGGTGTAACGCGTTACAAAGTAACGCGTTACTGTAATAATATTACTTTTTTCAGTAACTAGTAGTGTAAGGCATTACTCGTCTGAAAATGGTAATATTATTACAGTTTTCCCGAGCTAGTTACTTGCGTTACATTTGCCAGTAGCACCTTCATCACACACAAGGCACACAACACAGAGAACAGAAGGGAAGGGGAGGGGGCGTGAATGGAACAGTGATTGGTCTGGGTTTGGCACGAGGTATCATTTACCATCACCGAATGGTCGACACCCGGCAGCCGGCAGCAGAGCGGCACCCGCAAAGACAGATGGGGAAAAATGGAAGCGTCAACAACGGCAAGCTCTTTTTCAGAGGAAGGTTCCCAGTAGCGCTGCACAATTAATCGTATCGCAATCGCAATGTCAGCCTGTGCGATTATATGACGGCAAAATGTTGCGATTATATTAAATAAGTTTGGACTTGAGAACACCTGCTTTTTTTTTTTTTGGATTTGGATTTGAGATTACTGACACTGACCAGAGAGAGGTACTGTGCAAGAATTAGAGGCCCTGTTTCACCTGGTATTAACATGTGTTTTCTGATGCGTCGATCTGATCACAAGTGGACAATGCTAAGTACAGGTGTAAATAGGGGTGTAAAACGTTTTCAGCTTGTCCACTTTTGACCACATCCACTTTTCAAAATCCCGTTTGTGTCCCCCTCACTTTCAAATTCGTTTGTTAAATTAATGTCTCGTATTGTAGAAAGCACGCTCAGCGCCGCTGAGAATTCGCACGATCCTTAAAACGAAACCGAAAGTAAAACGCGCACGCGCCTTCAAAAGCAATTTTAATACGCGCTTTTAGAGAGCGGTTCCACAGTGCGCGCAAATTAGGCTACATAACATATATATGTTGTTATTTGTATGTATCCTATAATAGGTTGTGTAGTTGTCTATAGCTCTGTATCAGGCTTAAAAAAATTGGTCTCTATTTGCACTTTGAACATTGAGAGAGTAGCCTAGCCTACTTTGATTATGGCTGCACTATTGTTTGCACTTAATACAGCTATTCTTTTGTTTAGACTATTTTTATTTATACTGTTTTTGTTTATATTTGTAAAAAAGATCTTCAGTTAGGAGGTCAAACGTTCTAGAAGCTCATAATTCATGTACAGTTCTAATGTCTGAAGAGAATCACATGAAGTCATACAGGAGAGACGCCTGTCAGTTGAGTTTGTAATGTATGTAAATGCAGGAATGTGGTCAGAAGTGGTCGAAAGTGGACAGAAGAGATGGATTAAAACGCCAGATGTAAACGACTGTGTCTCCATTGTCCACTTGTGATCCGATCGACCAAAAACATATCCAGTTGTTGGCGTAATAAAGACCCTAAAGAACACTCCTCCTTTGTATCTTCTCCCTCCATCTGATGCATCTCAGGCAATTATAGAGTAATTAAGAAAAAAAATGTAACTAGTAATATAACTAGTAATATAACTAGTTACTTTCTCCAGGGAGTAATAAAGTAAAGTAAGGCATTACTATTTTTGAGAGTAATATGTAATATGTAATATATTACTTTTTTGA
Source organism: Labeo catla (assembly GCA_012976165.1). Taxonomy (NCBI): domain Eukaryota; kingdom Metazoa; phylum Chordata; class Actinopteri; order Cypriniformes; family Cyprinidae; genus Labeo; species Labeo catla. The sequence goes on along the minus strand of VONZ01000906.1, from coordinate 224,566 downwards.
GTAACTAGCCCCAACACTGTTCCTGAATGACGAGTGTCAGTGGAGCGTGAGAAGCAGGTTTTGTTGCTGCCCATGTTAATGAATCAGAGGGTAAATGTGAACGCAGAAAGAGCAGCACAAACCACATTTTCAACCACATTATAATCATTATTTCTGAGTTACAGACATTTAAATAATAGAAATACTGGGATAAAAGTTTATAGTTTGGGTATAAACACTTATTGTCTACAGTAGCGATCAAAACGAAAGTATTTTAACACGTGTATCTATTGTAACGCTTATCCTCTTCCGTCAGGAGGTGGCGACAACAGACCGTTTAAAACATGTCATTGAATCGTTCATTCAGGAGATTTCAATGGTCAAACAAGTCTTAATGAAGTGAGGCACTGACTCCTTCATTGAATTTTTTTTTAATGTTTAAATGAATATGTTTTTAGCAAAGACTTAAGCAATAAACAGTTTGTCAGAACCACTAGTAAATTATTGTTTTGTTTAGTTTTTTAATCTTTTTTTCTCCAGAATCGTGAGAGAATCATGGTCTCCAATTTATTAAAAACAACTAGGATTCTCAATTTATTCAGAATCGTGAAGCTCTTGTTTAAATGTTGTTTATTACTGCATATAATTCATTAAAATAGACGTTTAATTTCATAAAGTTCAAAATGCACCTTCATTTTTTTGCATATTGTCTTTTTCAGTTGAATAAAAGACTATTTTCCCTATATATTTCATCATTGAGGATTTCTTAAGAAAAGTTTAAAAATCTCGTCTCGTCTCGTTCTCGTGAACCCAGTCTCGTGTCTCGTCTCGTCTCGTGGGATAAGTGTCTCATCACACCCCTAATAATTACATATTGATAATAATGAGTGTCTGATAAAATTACAGCTAGTGCTGTTCAAAACATGCTGTTTGTTAGGGCTGATTACGGGTTGCAGCTTTTCTGGAGAAATGCTCATTAAAACAACTTCACACTAAGCATCCTTAACAGTATACCTGTCTTGACATAGTCATCTAGCAGTAGAGATCGACTGATATATCGATTTACCTAATACTTTCTTGCTTTGCTGTAATTAGTCAACTTTATTTAATATAACAGCCATTAATGCTCATATTAGATGTGATAGGTAAATGTCTGATATGTAACTAGTTTATGCAGCTTGGCTCTAAGAAATAGAGACAAACATACAGTCACGTAAATTAATTCGAGTCCTGTCCCAATAAACATAACTTTGCCTGAATTAAATAATATACGGCCATGAATGAGCACATGTTGGAAATTAAAGCGCTGAATTTAATTCTCTCTCTGTTGTATGTTCATTAGTCTTATGAAGTCACACACAAGCTTAAACCGTCATAAGAAATAGCTCGAACTCATTTAATAATCATTGCCTTAAATAAAATCTATAGATGTAGGCCTAAAAGAGTTAAAGTATAAAGCATAGTTTCAATGTTAAACTTGGATAAATGTGCGCTATTAGGCACGTACCCAATGGTTTGTGCGGAGAGTGGAAGCTAAAGCTGCTGACAGGACACGGAGGCGCCAGCGCAATCTCTAATCACATTTCTTTCAGTGGAAACAATTTAATTCAATTATTTCGTCATTTTTGCTCATAAATGTAGAGTAATACATCATTCGGAACTGTAAAGGGTCTACTTTTATTTGTGTGCACTCACAATATCAACAAAACGCTGCAAACGTTGCTTTAATAAAACAATCATTATGCGCTTTCTGTTCTCAACAGGAGCTTCACAAAAATAAACAGAAACTCAGCGAATACAAACCGCACAGACATGATAAATATACCTATAGAAAGCTCAAAATTATTACTTAATGAAATAAATCAAATCGAAAACAAAAACTCTTTTATTATGTAATCTGTAATGATGCTTTTCTCTCTAAAAGCGCGTCCAAAGAGAAGATGGCGAGTCCGGATTGGCAAATTTTTCCTGAAATCAAAACTCTAGTTTATTAATAAATAATAAAAAAAAAACCCTCGACACATTCATGGTAATAATTACTTTTGCCACTGCTTTGCAGCAAGCTTTAGCCTATTGCGTGCACTTGAACGCGGATCTCTTCCCGCTGCGTTGATGGCACTCGCTGCTGCTGCTGATAGAGACACTAAACGCCTTCCGAGCCGCTCTCAAAAGTGAAAGCGGAAGTGAAGTTTTGTGTTGTTTCCACCAGCGCGGAAATTTTTCATCACCATAAATTGCGGACGTCAAAAGTATAAAAATAAGAAAAAGCATAAAACAGACCCGAAGCCCGGCCCGCCTCTGAGCTATGACGTGAATATTGGCCCGAAGCCCGGCCCTATAGGGACGTAAAAAAGTCGGGGCCCATCGGGCTCGGGGTGAAATGCAGGTTACGTTCACTCATGGGTTGATGCTCTGATAGCTACGGCATTTAACTTTTAACAAGATTTACTTGTTTAAATCACCCTCAATTATATTAACATTTACTATATAACCATTATTTTTCTAATACACTTCTGAATATGTAAAAATACATATTTAATAGGTTCTAAATGGGCATTTCAGAATAGAACAATGAAAACAATTAGTAATTCTGATATAACATGCCAGTTGAGAAATACAACAAAATATGATGTTTTGTTTGTTATATTTGTTTGGTATATGCTAATTTTCAACACTTTTTAAGATGACTCAAAGGAGGAAAAAACAAAGTGAAGTATGGACTTAATTTACTCAGTCACTGATTTACTTTATAACAGTAAATAAATATCAGTTCTGCATATCGGTTATCGGGCACATAATTATGCAAATAATCGGTATCAGTAATAAAAAAAAAAATCAATATCGGTCGATCACTATCTAGCAGTGTATGTGTCATTTAAGCACAAGCAATTTATCACTTCAAGCTGCTGATTAAAGATAGTGTGTGACTAATGTGCCATGATCACTGTGGTGAACAGCATATACCAGCATCCTCAATAACAAAAGCTTGCTAAAGATTAAAGGCCCGTTTGCACCAAGAAGGAGAACTATAAGCAGAACTATAACTATAACAATGTGCTTATTCTAAGCCTGTGCGCTGCAGTTTCAAAGTGGATGTGATCTGCAGCTGCTTTATGTTTCATTGAGACAACATTGGGAAAAAAAACTGTGCTTATGAGTAGATGAGAGGATGTGGGAGAATTCAGCACTATTCTTAGTGTTGCATCAGATTTCATTTCCTGCTGTTGCATTTACATTGATGTAACCAGCCGATGTCCTCAGCATGCTACGTTTTTAATGGATAACTGGCATAATGATCTTATCTCCATTAACACTTTTACCATTCACTCCGATGGTCAAGCCCGGATTAACCATATGGGCAACTGGGCAATTGCCCAGGGGCCCACGACATCTAAAGGGCCCAGGACAGCAAGGGCACGAGCAAAATACTGTATCTGTAATCTCCCGCTTTATATTTAACAAACTGTCCACCCGGGCTTTTGCGCTGCACAGAGATATGCTGCGCTGCCTATGACTTTGAACGTGAGTTGAGAGCGGTTGAGAGTCAGTCTCATGCGGACTGACCAATGAAGAGAGGGCCCCAAGTTAAGACCCTCTCCTCATTGGTCAGTCCGCATGAGGTGGGTCAAAGCTTACGCCGAGCCCAAGCGCGTTACGTGACGTCAGGCGTTGCTACAACAGAAGAAAAAAAAAATCAGACACAATGGAGAAGCTAAGTGGGAGCGCGAAGCGAAAATTAAAAAAGGAAAAGGACATCAGAAACGCTGAAAATTTCAAGTATATACCTAAAATAGGTAATTTCTTCACTCCTGTTAATGTTGCCGACAGTTCTGTTAAGTCAGCTTCCGTCAACGACGAGGATAACTCAGCTAGCCAGGACTTTTCTACACCGCCTGCGGCAGCTTACGTTTACAGCCCGGAGAGCGAAGAGCCAGCACCAACTTCAAGCAACAACCCAGAGGCCGCGAGTCTGATCGTTGAGGGAAGCAGTGATGGCGGTGGCGGGTCTCCAGTCTCACCGCCGGTGCCACCTGAGCCGCTTGTCGAGTCTGGGAGCAGCCCCTGCATCTCAACGCCTCTGCTCCCGGGGGATCCATTGAACATGAACTTGTTATTTTGAAGATATTATACATCAGTTTGCACAGTCAAAGTCCAGAAAAAAGCCAGTATAAGATGCCAAATGAAAGCAAACATGCACTTCCTCATTATTTAGGATTAAAATATTGTGTTTTGCCAGGTTTTGTAGTATTTATTTCTATCTTGTTTTCTAGAGAGAAATTGTGTCACAGACATGGCTCTGCACTTTCTATTTTAGCTATTGCACATGAACTTGTTAGTGGCCTTGATTTTGAAGATGTTATACACCAGTTTGCACAGTCAAAGTCCAGAAAAAAGCCATTGTAAGATGTGTTTGCCAAATTAAGGCATTTCAAATTCAAACATGCACTTCCTCATTATTTAGGACTAAAGTTGTGTGTTTTGCCAGATTGTATAGCATTTATTTTATCTTGTCTTCTTCAGAGAAATTGTTTTGTGTATTTAGTATTGTGTAGTGTATTTATGTAGCACTAAAATGTTTAACTGGTTAATTGTGCTATAACATGTTGTTGTTCTATTTTAAAACAAGTTAAATGAGCTTAGGATCAAAATGTTTATGATCAAATAGTGATTTTATTTTGTATTTTTTCCTTGAGGTGCCAGCTTTATGAAAATGCTGTAAATTGTTGTGGAGGGATAACTGGCAGATTTCAAATTGTTTGTGTTGGACTAATAACTTGATTGCCTTGTCTTCTGTGATAGCTCTATCAATTCCATACATTTCTATTGGGAATAAGTGTTGTTAAATAAATGATGGTTTGAAAGTGGTTGCTTATCTATTCATTTTTTGTGAAAATGGAGGATACTTCCCTCCCTCTCAATGTAGTGGGTCAATTTTACCAGATTATACACAGATGCTGATGTGTTTTGTTTTCATAGCATCATATGTGAGTGAATGTCTTTGATAGGGGACATAGTAGTGCATTTGTAGTTCTATGAGCATTTAAATATTTGTAAATCAAAATATGATGACAGTTAGGATTTGAAGTATTGAGTATATTTACTGTATATTACAGTAATATATTCTATATATGACCATATTATGGTGATCCTGGGGTCGTGATGATGGGGCCCTTGAATATTGTTGCCCAGGGTACAACAAAGTGTTAATCTGGCCCTGCCAATGGTATAACCAGTTGTTTTCCAGATATTTATTTTCTTTACAGCATCTTTGAAATGGGCTTAGGTTATCAAGCAATGGTGGCAAAGAGCTTTTCTGCAATGTTATCTGCTGCTTTAAATATGCAAACCATTTATATTGGAATTAATTCTGAATAGATGTCAACGTTTGATCATTTAGCAGCTGGAAAAAAAAATGTAAAAGTGATCTCAATTATATTGTTTCTCTATATCGTTATAGCTGTCTGAACTTTTTTTTTATTTTTTTGACATTTTTAGAACTGTATCTTTGTTTCATTATAGACATCATTGTTGGTGTGAATGGGCCTTAAGATGTACTGTAAAGGACTACTCATCTTAATGACTTTCTCAATTTGGTTTTGCCCTGCAGTACACCTATGTAAACTAGACTGATGAATAGTTGTAAAGAAAAGCAACAAACAGACAAGTACACAGAGATAGAGATTCCTTACCTTATTTATATCGATACAGTATCATACATTAAAAATATGTGTAATTGAATAAACTCCATTGTGTAGTACAAGTGTAAGTTTGTTTACATACTTTATGTTATAAGGTCAGAGAGAGAGTAGTTTCTTTTATATGCTGGTGGTTTGTTTTGTGAGTCGCTAAGAATGTAACTTGCAGGTGGTTTCAGAGCGATAGCATCTTGGTTACTAATGTAGGGCCCTATGATTTCCATGATGCGGAAAACGCGGATGGAATCGTGGAATCCAGTCATAAAAACCGAATATCCTGAATAAGGCGGATTGTTAGGAATTTTGAATGAATTAATCAAAAGTAGGTCATCACACTTAAATCTAACCGCAATATGGACTAGTATCTGTAAATATTATGCCGCAAAAATACCATTTAAATGTGAATCCTACATGTTCTGTGTGTCTCTGTTGTAATGAATGGAGCAGACGAGCGGTTTTGTTTATTACACACACTGAAGAGTGTGTGACGCTCACAATGATTTCAGCGTCTGTCGTCTCACTAAATGAGGACATAAATACATGAACAGTGTCTGCTGAGAGTTACTTCATGAGCATTTGACCGTTCCATTTTAGAAAAACTAGCGTTATATCATATACACACAGAAATGTAAAGGTAGACACAGCAATCCGTCACAATAAAAGTCTGGTTTAGCTTGAAGTCATTGTAAGGTTATAATCACACAACATTTTTACCATGTTTTAATTTTAATGGTAAATTCCCCTTTGTTTGGCAAAAAAAAGTTTGCTTAAATTTCAGTAATTAAAGATAAATGAAATTAATGTTTTATGCCTTAATTTGATAACCAGAACATTTTAAATACACAACACAGAATTTTTGAGGGTAAAAAGGTCTTTCATAAGGTTATTTTAAGAATAAATGTGAATAAATTAAGTATGCATTCAAATAATTAGACATGCTAAAACACAGAATGTGAAGTGGTATAAGTTTTATGATTTTAATTAATTAGACATGCTCTTTGATTAATAGAATTGAATTTAACCATTAAAAAGGAACAATTAAAATGGAAAAAACAGAATTTAAAAAATGATCAGTGTTTTTGTTGATGTTTTCGTTTTTGGATCAAATGTTCATGCAGTTGCTTTTGGCCCAAAGACATCGTATTAGACCAGTGTTTCCCAACCTTTTTTTAGACGTGGCACCCATTGGAAATTACTAACTAATTTGTGGCACCCTATCACAATACTTGAATTTCTAACTTTGATATGAGACCTTGCAGGGCTGTGATTATGACAAAAATCATAATTGTCGATTATTCCCTTGAAATTGTAATTAAGATTATTAATTTAGGATTATAATTATAAAATATTACAATATATAATATATTATATATTACTATCATATATTACAATTTACATTGCATGATGTTTTAAATAGCTTTATACTATTGTTGGAAGTAACCACACGCCACATTTTAAGTTTCTTGTTTAAATATAAAAAAAATTAAACAGAAATAAAACCCTTAAGATAACCTGTAAGAAAAATCTCTCTCTCTCTCTCTCTCTCTCTCTCTCTCTCTCTCTCACTTCCGGTGCGAGTGCGAGTGTGAGTGCAGGTGCGTGGAGCGGCGTGAGCGTGGGGTAGAGCTGTGTGAGTGAAGCGCTTTCTATCTTTCTTTACTTTATTTATCTTTCGTTTTTTTTGTGTGTGTGTGTGTAAACTGTTGTTTGCCCTTTGTTTGTTTAAGTTAAGGGCCGAGTGCTGTCCGTTTTAGGAAGCATGTCGGCCCAGAGAGCGCAGGGGCTGAGTTCACTCACGAGGCGTCACGCAGTTAAAGTGGCGTCTGCGGTGAGTGTTGAGGCATGTTGTTTGGCAGTGGGAGAAGTAGTTGGACTTTCTAGTGTTTTATCCGCGTCTAGAATGAACAACGCAATTGTGGTCTTTCTAGATAGCGTAGATAAGGCAAATGAGTTAGTAGAAAGAGGAATTGTTGTAGATGGAGAATTTATTTCGGTTCTTCTACTTTCTCTGCCAGCTAAAAAAGTCACCCTTTCCAATGTACCATAATTTGTTAGTGATGAGATCCTAACACAAGCTTTGACACGTTATGGAAAACTAGTATCCCCGATAAAGAAAATTCCAATCAGTAGCCAATCACCGTTACTGAAACATATTGTTTCTTTCAGGCGGTTCGTGTATATGATTATTCCAGATGACGCTGATCTAGATTTAACACTAAGCTTTCGAATTGACGATTTTAGTTATGCTATTTTCGTTTCTACAGGAAAAGTGTCTTGGATGTGGACATACAGGGCATTTAGTTCGGAATTGCCCAAATAAAAATAATGAGGAAGGAGACAGAAGTAAGGGTGAAACAGGTGAAAACAGAAAGGAGTCTGAGGTGGAGATCAAGGCAGTAGTCTCAGCTGTGATGAAGAAGGTGGTGGACAGCACTGTAGAAGCTGAAACACAGTCAGGTTTTTCTCAGACTGAGAATGCTGGGGTTAACTCTAATGTTCTACCTGGAAACATTGGTGCAAGAGTTGCTGACACTTTGGTCCCTCCTTTAGAAGGAAAAAGAATAAGGAGAGGGGAAGGGAGTCAAAATTGTGAAATGGATATGGAAGCACAGTTAGAGTTGGAACAAGAGCAGTTATGTTTCAAGACTCCTCAAAAGAGGAAAATGAAGAGTAAATCTTTAGAAACTAAAGTAAGTAGGACAGGAGTTGACCAAAATGAGAACATGATAGACACAGAGAGTGATAGTGATTCATCAGAGAATAGTGTGACTTTGTCACAAGGAGAATTCACCACTCGCAGTTATGGCCTTGAGGACATAAAGTTGTTCCTCAGGTCGACAAAAAATAAAAGAGGTGTAAAAGTACAGGAATATTTTCCTGATTTGAGGCAATTTGTCGAACAAGCAAAACTTCTGATGGCCAGAGATTCTTTCACTAACAAAGAAGTGTATAGGCTAAAGAAAATAGTGAGAAATGTAAATAGCACCTTAATTAATGATGGTGTATAAGAGAAAAGAATTCCCTCTCTTTCAGTATGTATGGCGAATCATGCTTTTTTCTTTTCTTTTTTCTTGTTGTTTTTTATGAATAGAATACACATTGCATCTATGAATGTTAATGGTGCGAATAATTCTAAAAAAAGAGCACAGATTTTTGAAGCAATGGAACAAAAGAATATAGACATTGCTTTTTTGCAAGAAACTCATAGTAGTATGGACAATATGATTGACTGGGTGAAAGAGTTTAAGGGTTTAGTGGTGCTAAGTCATTTCTCAAATGTGAGTGGTGGTGTTGCTCTTTTATTTAGCAACAACTTTAAGCCAGTAACATATGATGTAAATGAAATAGTGAAAGGTAAATTGTTAAAGGTCAGAGCTGTTTATGAAAATGTTTATTTTTATTTGTGTCTATACTCCTACTGCACCTTTAGATAGGCTTTTGTTTTTTGACATTCTGTGTTCAGCTTTAAAAGATTGCAGTACTGAGGAAGTTTTATTTGTGGGTGGTGATTTTAACTGTACTGAGCTGGATATAGATCGAAATCATGTTGAACCTCATATGGCTTCACGTAAGGTTTTAATTCACTTAATGGAAAAATATGATTTTTGTGATGTTTGGAGAGCTATGAATGGAAATGTAAGACAATACACATGGGCTCATACACGGGATAATTATGTATCGTTGGCAAGGTTAGATAGATTTTATGTGTTTAAACATCATTTGAATATGTTTGACAAGTGTTTTATCACACCTTTGTCCTTTTCTGATCACAGTATGGTAAGTTGCAAATTTATTTTAAATTCAGTTAAAACTAAGAGTGCTTATTGGCACTTTAATACAAGTTTTTTAAATGACAAACTATTTATTGAATCATTTAAATCTTTTTGGATGGTTTTTAAGGAATGTAAATCTTCTTTTAGATCCATACAACAGTGGTGGGACTATGGCAAAGTGCAGATAAAACAATTTACGCGACAGTATACTCAAAATGTCACTAAAGAATTAAATCATTCTGTAGAAATGCTTGAAAAGCAATTAATAGAATTACAAAAGTTGACTCAAACCTCAGGCAATAGTACATTTTTAGAAACTTATTTAAAGAAGAAGGCTGAACTTAAGGAGCTTTTAGAACGTAAAGTACAAGGAGCATTAGTTCGCTCTCGTTTTTTAAATATTGATCAGATGGACGCACCTACCAAATATTTCTCTGGTCATGGGAAAAAAATGGTCAAAAACGTTTGATTCATGCCTTACGTGCTGAGGATGGCACATTGCTTTTTAATCCCAGACAAATACGTGAAGTGGCAGTGCGGTTTTATCAGTTGCTGTTTGGAAGTGAACTTAAGCCGGAATACAGAGAAAAATCCTTTTTCCTAGACGATCTACCAAAAATCTCAGAAGAGTCTAATAAAGAGCTGGAATGTAGCCTAACTCTGGGAGAGCATTATAAGGCACTCCAAGATATGGAGTGTGGAAAAGCCCCGGGTGTAGATGGACTTCCAGTGGACTTCCTGAAAGTCCTGTGGCTGGAGATAGGGGGTGACCTGCTGGAGGTGTTCAATGACAGCTTGCTAAAGGGTGGGCTGCCGCTGAGCTGCCGAAGGGCGGTCATCACTCTCCTTCCAAAAAAGGGGGACCTAACTGAGATTAAGAACTGGAGGCCGGTATCACTTCTGTGCAGTGACTACAAGTTACTTTCAAAGACTCTAGCTAACAGGTTGACCAAGGTAATGGGGCAGGTGATTCATCCAGATCAATCATATTGTGTACCTAGTAGGTCCATTTTTGATAACATCTCTTTAATTAGAGATATTATACAGGTTTCTAATTTATTTGGTATTGACTGTGGTTTGTTGTCATTAGACCAAGAAAAAGCTTTTGACCGAGTCGAACACGGTTATTTATGGAATGTTTTAGATGCTTTTGGCTTTAATGAAAATTTTTTAAATATGGTCAAAATTCTGTATAGTGACATTGAGAGCATACTTAAAATTAATGGTTATGTGCTCCATTCAAGGTCAGTAGAGGTATAAGACAAGGTTGTTCATTGTCAGGAATGTTGTATTCTCTAGCAATTGAACCACTTCTCCAAGCAATTTGGAAGAAGCTGGATGGTTTTAGATTACCACTGCATAATGTTAATGTTTGTTTATCTGCTTATGCTGATGATCTTATAATAATGGTTAATAAGCAAAATGACATAAATGTTTTAACTAAATTAATAGAGGATTTTGGAAAGTGGTCTTCAGCGAAAGTGAATTGGAGAAAAAGTGAAGCCTTTTTATTAGGGGATTGGAAAGAGGGGAAACCTGTTGGAACAGGTGGGGTTTGAAATATCTTGGGGTTTTTTTAGGAGATGATAATGTCTTACAAAAAAATTGGGATGCAGTTCTTCAAAAAGTTAAAGGGCGGTTAGACAAATGGAAGTGGCTTTTACCAAATTTGTCTTATAGGGGAAGAACACTCATTGTAAACAATTTAGTTGCCTCACTTCTATGGCATAAACTGGCTTGTGTTGATCCCCCTGTGAAATTGGTCGCTGAGATTCAGGCAATTTTTGTTGGTTTTTTTGGGACAGACTTCATTGGGTTCCACAGAGTGTTTTGTTTTTACCAAAAGAGGAAGGAGGACAAGGGTTGATACACCTACAGAGTAGGATTGCAGCGTTTCGGTTGCAGTTCTTACAAAGACTCTTGGATGGACCAATAAATGCAAGCTGGAGAAAAATCAGTTGCATCTTGTTAAGGACTGTTGGAAGCCTCGGAATGGACAAGACTCTCTTTTTAATGGACCCAAAGTGCTTGGATTCTACTAAACTGTCCCTTTTCTATCAGCGTCTTTTTAAGATTTGGAGTTTGTTTTTTATTCAAAAGACTGAGAATTTTCATTCTATTTATTGGTTACTGCATGAACCTTTGATTTTGAAGGCAAGACTGGATATTTCTTCATCTACTTTTTTGCCAGGTCTCAGCAGGATACTACAAAATTCAGGGGTTTTGGTTTTGAGTCATTTATTGTCTTTAACTGGGGTCTATTTTGAGAATGTAGAAGCTGTTACTGGGAAACTTGGTTTTAGATCTGTGCGTTTGATTTCCCAGTTTTTAACCAGGTTAAAACAAGCACTTTCAGATGATGAGAAAAGTATGTTGGAAGACTTTTTTTTTAGGGGTCAGTGTCCCTGACAGTGAAGACCCTTTTCCTTGTTTGGTAATTCAACCACATTTCGAAGAGTGTTCAGGGTTTTATTTTCAAAAAGAAAAGTTTTCATCTGTTGATTTTTTTTCTTGTACAGGGAAAGATTTATACAAAATGTGTGTGTTTGTTCTTAATAGGAAAGCACTTGATAAAAGAGTTGATACCCCTTGGCGTTCTGTGTTGAAACTGGGAGATAATGTAAGACCTGAATGGAGAGTATTGTACAAGCCACCATTATCAAAAAGAACTGGAGATTTGCAGTGGAGAATCCTGCATGGGGCTATTGCAGTAAATTCATTTGTTTCAATTTTAGATTCAAAAAATGACTCAGGTTGTCCTTTTTGTTCTCAGAAAGAGACTGTATTTCATGCTTTTATGCAATGTGTCCGGTTTAAACCACTGTTTGCAATGATAGAAGGAATGTGTGATAGTTTTGATGAGTGTTTTTTCCCTGAAACTTCAAAACCCTGAAAATGAAAAATTTTTGGTTTTAAATATGCACAAAAGAAACGTGTTAAATTTCAGTTATTGAATCTTATACTTGGGCAGGCAAAATTAGCAATCTACTTAAGTAGGAAAGGCAAAATAGAGCAGAAAGACAATGACAATGTTGTTGTTGTCTTTAGGGCCTTACTTAAGGCAAGAATTTCTATCGACTTCAGGTTTTACAAAGTTATGAGTGACCTTTCTACTTTTGAATCGAAATGGTGTAGTAATGATGTTCTGTGTAAAATTGATGAAGAAGAATTATTTTTTTGTTTCTAAAATGGCTGGTTAACACAAATTGTGATGTGTTATTTGTAAAGTAATGTAAGATGGATATTTGTAAATAAAGTTGTTTTCAAATTCAATTCTCTCTCTCTCTCTCTCTCTCTCTCTCTCACACACACACTCTCACACACACACTTAAGAAAGCAGAATAATGTAAGTGGACTTTTATTTTTTTTATTCTTTTTGTAATTGTGCCTTTGAACTATTTATAAATGTGGCGTCTGTAATTTTAATCACAATTAGAAATTTGATTAATTTGTGTAGCCCTAATACCTTGAAAAGTATAGAACTGCAGAATATACTGCCATACAGTTGTTGATGTTTTTTTTTTTTTTTTGTTTAGTTTTTTGCCAATTATACAAATAATGATAAGTCCTAGAAAGCTATTATTATCTGAACACGTGAGCATAATGTAGCGGTTAGCAGATCAATGAATGAGATGGCAGCATTACCTGAGTTGTCCATATACATAGATGTTTCCTGTCGGCTCATTTGGACTGAGTGGACTTTGCTGTTCTGGTGAAAATTAATGCCATATTAGCGGGATCATAGCCTATGCAGAGCGTCACACCACGTGAAAGTGAAACCTGAGTGGTGAACTCATTTTTGGCAACCATAATTTTGGTGGATCGCTAATATTTTGTGACATCAGACATGGATATAATACAATAGATAATTTATTGATCACTTTAGCAATTTATAAAAATTTAAAGGATTTTTGCACAGTACCCCTTCTCTCGACAGATGGGACCCCAGAGTGCCGTTGTATAGACTGTATGTGTGAAAAGGGCTAATAACAGGTAAATAAATTTGCTGATTGTCAAACACTGTAAAGTATCAAACACTGTGAAATTTTTTTTGGTCATAATTAATCTTTTTTAGAGACAATGAAAAGGAGGGAACTGCCTTTAACAAGCTCTGGAGTCAGACGGAGGGCTCGAGTTTCACTTGAAAAAGGACTGCTTGACATTGCAGAAGAAACAAAATGTTTCAGAGCCTGACTCTGAATCTGAATCAGAGGTTGCAGATGAGCCAGTCAGCCTGGTTGAAAGTATAGCCAACTGGTCTATACAGTTTGGTGTTTCTTTAGTTGCCCTCACAGCTCTCCTTAGTTTGTTGAGAGTGTACCACCCAGAACTCCCAAAGGATGCTCGAACCATCCTTAAAACAAAAACTGAATATAAAGTCCAACAAAAATGTGGTGGCATGTATTACAGAGTTATCCTGACAGCTATCGGTAACACCCTAACCTAGCTAAGTGAAAAGGTTGTAGATGGCTTGATAAATATTGATGGCTTGCCATTGTTTAAGAGTACAAATTTACAGTTATGGCCCATTTTAGAACTTTTGGTAAATGTCTCAATGAAAGAACCTATTGTTATCGGGCTCTTTTGTGGTACAAAAAAACCATTTTTCTCTCTTCATTTGCAGAGAGAGCTGACGAGGACCATCATCATAACAGACCACATGGGTTTTCTGGTCTAGATGTGGGCATGGTGACCAGATTCCCTCGAGATTACATGCACCTTGCATGTTTAGGTGTCATGCGCAAGTTGTTACAGTTTTGGCTGAGAGGTCCTTTGAAATTCCGCTTGTGGAATTTGAGAATTCTGGTTGTGTTGACCATATTTCTCAAAGTCTGTCTCAGATGCGTGCATACATACCAGTTGACTTTGCAAGAAAGCCAAGATCTTTGAGAGAACTGGACCCTTGGAAAGCGACCGAACTTAGACAGTTTCTGTTGTAAACTGGTTCTGTTGCTCTGGCACCATACTTAGATTGTGCTTTGTATAATAACTTTATTTTATACAGGTATGTGCATTCTTGTCAGTCCTCAGCAGTGTTCTTTGTTTAACAGTTACGCAAACACGCTGCTAACAACATTTGTAAAGCATGTTGGGGAGCTTTCTGGAAGAGATGCCCTAGTGTATAATGTGCATGCCTTGGTCCACCTGTCAGGTGATGCCAAACTGCATGGTTTCTTAGACTCCATCTCAGCGTTTCCATATGAAAATTACCTCCGTACACTGAAGAAGTTTGTGAGAAAGCCAGAATTTCCCCTTGCGCAGATAATAAGAAGGTTATCAGAGGTTGAAAAAATCAGTACTGTTGAGTTGCCCTGTAAAGCTTTAAGAATGCAACATTATGTTGGACCTGCTCCTGATGGTCTTCAAGCAACAGCACAGTAGAGGGAGCTACAGACTGAACATTGGTCAGTGAAAGTTTCCACAGATGACAATGTTTTTGCTATAGGCAGAGACATTTGTGTTATCCATAACATTGTTCAGTCTGTGGAGAGAATATATGTAGTGTTGAAAATAGTGTTGAAATGAGATAGGCAGGTCGTTCCACCAGCTGGGAACAATCCAGGAAAAGGTTTGTGAGAGTGATTTTGTGCCTCTTTGAGATGGCATCCCAAGGGCAATATATTAGGGGTCCACCGATACTTGTATTCGTACCGAATGGTTCACAGGGTAAATTCCTGTAACTGTAAATAATCATCCTTATGCCCTACTCCCTTTGAGAGAGTTTAGACTTTGGAGTGAGCAGGGCACTTAAGCTTAAAGCATGAAGGGGGTATATAACTGCAGCCTGGAGATCTCCAGATGGGGGGCGGGAACTCGGGGTGGGCACTCCAAAATAGGGTGTAGCTTCCTGCCTTTGACAGACAGGCACATGACACGCAAGCGCAATTTTTCCCCCAATCCACTTTAGTGCAAACTCTGCCCCACAGCTGATTTAAAAGATTTTATTGGTTCGCGGCTCATGGGAGATTTCGTGGGTGATTCCCGTTTATATCATTAACCACTGGCCACGACCTTTGCTCTCACTGAGCGTATTTATATAGCATAGCTTATTTTATTTGCGATGAACTACAAACAACTTTTAATTTGTAGTTATTTTGAAACCTAAGTCAATAACAATAGGCTGAAACCCAGAGCCAATGGGGAAAGTCTTTGCGTGACGAGACCCCGCCCCATTTTGGAGGTTCTGCCCATTTTTGGAGATTTCTGGTTTGCAGTTGTATATACTTGTAAAGCATAACTGTTCAACTGTCTCAACATACATTTTATATTTTAAAAAGGTTTTAAAATGTTATATAATACATAAAATCGAATATGTATAAAACTTTTTAAAATATAAAATGTATGTTTATTTGCAACAGTTATGCTTTATGCTTAAGTTATGCCATTAAAACAGTGACAACTGCTGACGGACACCATGCTGTGTTATCACGGGAATATGCCAGCTGAAGATAATGAGGAAATTATGTCGCTCCCTTTGCCAAGTGCATTTCAAACGTCTACATAATGGCACAGACGTGCCCTGCTCACTCCAAAGTCTAAACTCCAAGAGCTCTGCCTTTTGAAGGGAGTAGGGCATACAGATGATTACTTCCATTTGGAGTTTAAACTGTAAACCGTTCGGTACAAATACACATAGCATTGCACCTCTAGAAAATATGTTGTGTTTTTTGAAAATGGCTTAATCTGATCGAAATGAGATAGGCAGGAGAATGCACCACGAGGCAGCATTCACTTGCACAAGACAAGTTCTGGGGGGCACATAAATCTCAACTAGTGAGTCTAGGCATATTGGTGTAGAGCCAGTGGTTGTTACATTTACATTTTACATTTATTCATTTAGCAGATGCTTTTATCCATACATCAAGTGATTCATCTTAAAGAGGTAAATAGTAGGGGGGTGACGAGACACTTATCCCAAAAAATGTAGGTACATTTTGAACTTTATGAAATTAAACTTCCATTTTAATGAATTATATGCAGTAATAAACAATATTTAAACGAGCTTCACGATTCTGGATAAATTGAGAATCCCAGTTTTTAATAAATTGGAGCTCACGATTCTCTCACGATTCTGGAGAAAAAAGATTAGAAAACTAAACAAAATAACATAATTTACTAGTGGTTCTGACAAACTGTTCATTGCTTAAGTCTCTTAAAAACATATTCATTTAAAAAAAAAAAAAAGGAGTCAGTGTCTCAATTCATTTCTCAATTCAAGACTTGTTTGACTATTTAAATATTTAAATCTCCTGAATAAATGATTCAATGACATACTTTTTTAAACGGGCAATTGTCGCCACCTTCTGGCGGAAGAGGATAAGCGTTACTATACATACAAGATCGCAAGTTTTGTTTTGATCGTTACTGTACACAGTACGTGTTTATACGCAAACTATAAAGTTTTATCCACTGATCTATAATAGAGAACTGGATAGCTCATGGCGTCACAGAAGTGAAGCCACTGCGCCGCCATATTACTATTCCCTAGTACTCGCAAACATTCTATTGAATGAATAGGAAATAATACGACTTTAATGAGAAAACATCACCTAACAAGTCGGCGTTTTCATATCTGACGTCTCACTGTACATTCTCACAACGCAAACGTCCTAAACATGTAAACAGTTATTGTTTAATGTCGGGAACTCCCTCTGCTTATTAAAAAGTTATGTTCATATAAATTACATAAACGGACGTTCACCGTTTACAAATGACAAAATTCTCCTTCTGAAAAGATTTATGCTTTGTATACATAATAATTTGCCTTGTACAGTTAATAATTGTTTATGCTGTTTTGTTACAGTGTTTTTATTCGTAACGTTATAGGTTTCAACAATGATTTCGTTAACATAACTTTGAAGCAGGTAATGATTTAAACGTTTGTTAATTCAGCCTACATAACATTCATTTTGAGATAAATGTTAATAATAAACGTTAATAATGCAAAAATGTGAAATATAACATTCTGAATCAAATGATTTAAATAACTAAAAAGATAAAATGAAAATGAAACTTTAAAAATGAAACTAAAACTGTCAGCCGATGGCGTTAAGTCACTGATTTTATCACTGAATCATTCTCAACTCTTTACTAATGTGTAATTGAATCAATGACTCAGATTCGTTTAAAAACGCACGTTCATCCATAAACGGAACAGCTGTGTTTGAATAGAGATGCAGCTGACTTTGTTTCATATTTTTATTGACGAAAGTGAGCAAAATCAGGTGGTGTTGTAGTCAGATAAATGTAATTTAAGGCACTTAATATAATTTTCGCGATCTTTAAGAGTTTGAAATAGATCGATGTTGCTCACTTAGGGACATTAAAATACACATCATAACTTGGAGAAATAACGCTGACTAATTACAATTGGTACGGATTTAAAGACATAAAGCTTTATTTCCAAGATTTTAATTTCAATACAACATAGAGCAATATAACAGGCTTGTATTGTATTATTTATTGTATATTCGAATCAATTTCAGATACTAATTCCAGGTATATGTTCATGTTTACTATTTCCTGCATAATTCCTTACGTTAAGAAATATATTTTGTGTTGGATCAGTTAACTGTGTCGGCAAGTGCTCAGCTGACACACCCACCTGAACGATTTCAAAACATCGCTTATCATGCTCGAAAAGACGATAAACACTGCAAATAAGATTTTAAGTAAAAATGAATTCACATACACATACCATAAAAACTAGTCCTGTGTGACTGATACGCTTAAAATCGGGTGATTTTAGGTCAGGGGTTTGGCTGTGAGTGAATGGTGCTCTCTGCCGGTAGGGAATAGTAAGATGGCGGATCGAACACTTCCGGTGGCTTCACTGCCTAAGGGCAGTTTAGAACACAATGAGCGATCCAGTCATTATATATAGATCAGTGGTTTTATCCCAGCACTTCTGTTATTTAAATGTCTGTAACTCAGAAATAACGATTATAATGTGGTTGAAAAGACTGTTTGTGTTGCTCTTACTGCGTTCACATTTACCCCGACCCTCTGATTCATTAACATGGGCAGCGACAAAACCTGCTTCTCACGCTCCACTGACACTGATTAGAATCGTTAGAAGACAGAACCGTGATTCATATATGAATAGACTTTTTTTGTACACCCCTAGTTTTGATGGCATGACAAGCGCATTTAAAATCTTTTAATGCACAGCAAGCCGCTGATTGTCCGCTTATTCCATGGTCATTTACCAAATTATAGACAAGTTAAAACTAGTATTGCTCTTTGCAACGCAATACTTGACCGAATGTGTAAAAACGTCATTCGACAGGTACTGCTTGTTAACTAGGGGTGTGACGAGACACTTATCCCACGAGACGAGACGAGACACGAGACTGGGTTCACGAGAACGAGACGAGACGAGATTTTTAAACTTTTCTTAAGAAATCCTCAATGATGAAATATATAGGGAAAATAGTCTTTTATTCAACTGAAAAAGACAATATGCAAAAAAATGAAGGTGCATTTTGAACTTTATGAAATTAAATGTCTATTTTAATGAATTATATGCAGTAATAAACAACATTTAAACAAGAGCTTCACGATTCTGAATAAATTGAGAATCCTAGTTGTTTTTAATAAATTGGAGACCATGATTCTCTCACGATTCTGGAGAAAAAAAGATTAGAAAACTAAACAAAACAATAATTTACTAGTGGTTCTGACAAACTGTTTATTGCTTAAGTCTTTGCTAAAAACATATTCATTTAAACATTAAAAAAAAATTCAATGAAGGAGTCAGTGCCTCACTTCATTAAGACTTGTTTGACCATTGAAATCTCCTGAATGAATGATTCAATGACATGTTTTAAACGGTCTGTTGTCGCCACCTCCTGGCGGAAGAGGATAAGCGTTACAATAGATACACGTGTTAAAATACTTTCGTTTTGATCGCTACTGTAGACAATAAGTGTTTATACCCAAACTATAAACTTTTATCCCAGTATTTCTATTATTTAAATGTCTGTAACTCAGAAATAATGATTATAATGTGGTTGAAAATGTGGTTTGTGCTGCTCTTTCTGCGTTCACATTTACCCTCTGATTCATTAACATGGGCAGCAACAAAACCTGCTTCTCACGCTCCACTGACACTCGTCATTCAGGAATAAGATCGCGTGGGTGTTTGAATCGACACCTTGATATTTTAAGGATTAATAGTGCAGCTCTAATGTAAACACTGCAAAATGTTTTGCATATATAAGATATTGTCACGAGATTGTCACGTCACATCCCTATTGTTAACGCTTTTATTCTGCCCGTTTCAAATCAGACACAGAGCTGAAATAGTGTGGTAAGATCACATTTATTTGAATTAGTTATAGCAATTATTTCAAATGATTATCGATCGATCGAGAGCGCGAGAGAGAAAGAGAGAGAAAGACAGTTGTGTTTGCATACCTGCAACCTGCGTCTGCGCATCTCTCTCTACAAACAACTAATTAATTCAAAAACGGCAATTTTACCACCTCGTTGCTGAGGAATATAATGTAGCGATCTAGTATCAAGGCTGTTTTATTAATAGGAATTGCAGGGAAGTGTTGACAAGTTTATGTATGTAAGCAGTGTGATGTGATCTCCGACCTCTCCCTCTCTGTATGTGTGTGTGAGTGTGCACCTTTGTGTGCACACCATAGACTGTAAAAAATATGGACGTAGTGTGCGTGACATCCCCCGTAGGTTTCTGAAGAGCATTTTTGAAGCTCTTAGTGGGCGGGAGTCGGCCGTCACCATGTTTTGAATCGCGTCACTGCACGTCACTCCCGAATAATTGAAAATGGGCAAAGAGGCGGGACGTGGGTGGAGCTGGTTGCTGAAACCACACCCGCTTAGCGTGATGGTGGTGACAGCAGTGGCAATCCACCAAGTGGTCACGTCCTAAATTATGCAGAACTTTAAGGCTTGATATAATTTAAACGGATGAGTTATAAAAAAAAATTCACCCCCCTCACAGTTGACATGAAGGGCAAAATTAGCTATATAGACCAAAACCACTTTTTGTACCAGGCTGTAAACAGATTTTTTTTTTTTCTGCTGTAAAGTTGGGCATTTTAACATGGTGAGTCTATAGGATTGACTTCCTTTTGGAGCCAGTCTCTAGCGGCCAGTCAGTCACTTCCATGTTGGTTTCAATAGAGAGAGTGGGAGGTTGCCGCTTGGTGCACACTCATTAAAGCAGTGCATTAATATAAAACGGTTATTAACTGACTTGGAACTACCTGTGCAATAAACAGTTTTACTGCACACCTGCCAGCCAATCAGAATCCAATATCCTGACAAACCATGGAATAAGTAAACTTGAGGGTTTGTGATGTCACCAACCCAGGAAGTAGTTAGTTGTAATCCCTACCAGCCATATTTGTAGGCATTAAACTACAATATCTCCGTTTGCATTGAACTTTCAGCATTGTAACTGTTTATGCTCAAACAACATTACACACTAACTAAAGTTAAAAAAGTAAAATCACAGTCAACCACCCCTTTAAAGAATGTTGGTGTTATTTAACTGAAATTTAATTTTTTAACAGTAATTAATTATTAATTAAATTTAATAACAGTACTTTTAACAGATTACGTATATGTTGTTCCTTGTGCATGTGTAAATTTAAATCTTTTGCAGGAAAAGGCAAGTTGGTAATGCTGGTAATAACAGAATTGATCAAAGAATGCAAATATATGTAGTGAAGGACAATGTTAAAGAAGTGTTTCCAATGTTGTATATCATATGGATCATCTTTTAAAATATGTAACAATTTCTGCAACAACTTCTTTTTCAGATGTTTTAGTTGTCGAATTTATGGACTCAAAGTCTGTCAGCATTATATCAGAATCATGGTTTGAGGATGGCGTCACTTCATGGCCAAACTATAGAAGCGATGAACGCATAAACAGGGCTGTTCAAAAATGTGAGCAGCCAGGAGCAGACTGGAAAAAATATGATGTTCGTGTCCTCTCAAGAGCTGGTATACATCTGCTTTAGAAACAAATTTATTTGTGTTATGAAATACACCAACTCTGTGAAATAATTTTCATTAAAGAATAAAAGTAAATAAGTTTAAAATTCAAATTGTTAATAGTTTCTACATCTATAATGTATACATTAATCTACACAAATTTACCAGTCAGTACTAAGTGGGTTTAGAACACAAGGAAACATTATCACGTATTCGGCAATAGCTGCTTTTCACAGAAAAGGGGATAGTGTAGCACCATAAACTCCTAAACTCCAGACTACTATAAAATTCTATAGACTAGTTCAGTAATTACTAAAATGGATGTGTAATAACGCAAAATGTATTTAATAGTGTATATTGTGTATGCATTTTTGACACAGTCATCATTTCTTGCATGTGAGTTTGCAGAAGTGAACAAATTATTATTATTATTATTATTATTATTATTATTTTTTTTTTTTGTCTTTTTTTTTTTTTGTGAATTCTGATCAGGTGATTACCTTAAAGCAAGAGAGAAACTGAAGGCCTCACTGACCTGTAATACCTCTGAGTTACAAACCGATGACGAGCAGGAAGTCACAACGAAGAGAAAAATTAAACCAAGGTTTCATATTCTGAGATTATGGCACTGTCACGAATCTGGTCGATGTTCCGCGGTCCGCTCACCACCAGAGGTCACTCTCACCTTATCTCACACTGACTGTTGCTTTATACCCCGGACTACATCTCCCAGTATCCTTCACGCCGATTACGTCATCGCAGTTGACCAATCAGCGTCACTATAAAAGCCCCGGTCTTTCCCCATGCAAGTCACGGTTTGTTATTGATTGTAATTCCATTGTTAGCGTTTCCTAGTTTCCTCGTTCCTAGTGTTTTTTGATTCCCTCGCCTGGCTCCCCGTTCTCGACCTTACGCCGCCTGCCTTTTCGGACTCTCGCTCTGGTATATTGGACTATTCTCTCGGATTGCCTGTTATATTCCTGTCTGCTCCTGCTTTGACCCTGCCTGTCGACCATGTCTTTGTCACGTCCCTCTAATAAAAGTATGCAGATGGATCCGCTCGTCTGTCGTCTCGCTCCTTCCGTTACAGGCACCTATCTACCATTTAAAATACATTTAGAAATATATTTGGGCTGTTTATAGAATTTTGTCTTGCAGTACCACAAAGGGTCAAGTGTAGTATTGTGTAGACTAAGTTTACAAGACTACATAGTGTAGGTTAATTGAATATATAGTTTGTCTGTTTGAGTACAAGCAGTTCTTACTCTTAAAGCAATTTGTTCAAGTTTTTAACAATGCCAAAAAACAAACAAAAAACATGGATACTTGAAGTTTGTTTTGTTTGTTAGGCAAATCTTTGGTGATACAGACTCTGACAGTGAACCAGAGGGGGTATAAAAAAGAGATACCACACCCTCTTCCCTTGTTCAGTGCCACCGATTCCTTCACCTACTCCTGACGTTTCATCTAATGAAACTTGCCAGACTTCTGCTGGACCTCTGCTAGACCCGAGGCAGACCGAATCTTCTTGTTTCCCTGGTAAATTTCTGTTCAGTTGTTTTGTAAGTTATGTTTTTGCTTATACTGTTTTTATGTTAAAACTAAACAGCTAGATATTAGTCAAGTCATTGTTAGTTATGAACCTAATTTTACATTTACATGTAGTTATTTAGCAGACACTTTTATCCAAAGCGATTTACAAATGAGGACACTAAAAGCAGTAAAAGGATTTATTAGTATTACAGTGAATTATTATAAAATGCTGTTGTTCACTTAAAAAAATGTTTTATATTCACGTTTCATAGCAGCACCACCTGTCCCCTTAAGTACATCTTGCATGCCTTCCGGTCCTTTGCGCCACTGCTCTGGCCATTTTCCAGATAGGATGCATTCTGAAGATGGTTATTACACAGGTACTTTTTAAAAAAAAAACAATTGTTTCTTTGCAAGCTTTGTTCATCAGAGTCATTACTTATAGGCAAAACCAATGAGCTTAAGAACGATGCCTTTCCTAGCCTCAGTGCCATCAAGCTCTATGGACCAGATCTCTGCCATGCCTCAGATGAGCATTCCTTTAGGCCCACATTTAGACTGGGAAAGACAGGCAGTGCACCAATTCCTTGCTCTGGTAAAAGCCTTTCAATTTACAACATCCAATTTTTAAAATGGTATATATTAAGAAAACCTTTATTTTTGGTCTTTAAATGTTTCCTTGACTTTTTTGTAGCTGCTCAGCTGCACATCCTAACATTGTTGGAACATATGAAGGAACAGCAAATGCAAGTTGCTATTGCTGTGAACAATCTTGCTGCGAGACTGGAGACAGAAACTCCCGTGGCTAAAATGCCTAACAACATCAATATTCCACTGACCACTATCCCTGAAGTTGAGGAGTTGGAGGAATGGCTTAAAGACTCAAGAAATGCATGTGCTAAACAAAACATGGTATGGTTTTGTTGTTGATGTTGTTGTTTGTATTTTTTTTCCATTATCTAAAGTTTGGATGTCAATTTTTGATCATTCCCATGATCAATCATCCTTTTATTGTTAACCTTAATACTGCAAAATGCATCTATTGCAGTGGCATAAAGTCACCCACATGGCAGGATGTGCAAATGCCACTCAAAATGCCAGCTTCCTCACCCGAAGGAAAGGGGGTTTAGTCTAAATAAAAGGCTAGGAGCAGGACTGTAAAATGAACAGATGTGATTATGATCATTTGATAAAATGAAGAGAGTGCGCCATAGTTATGTTTGGGATCATTTTACTTTGTTGGCTGTTTCATATCCAGTCACGAAGACCGCTGCATGTGTTCATTTGTATGATAACAGCTGAATTGTGTAAGATGTTGGATATAGCTGTCACTGAAATTGCTTATTACTCTGAATATTTCTTGTAGATGTGTTGTGGTTTACATCAGTTTTAAGGTTTACAAACATAGCTCTCAAACATGTTCTCTACACGACTATATACTCTGCTCTAACTGAAAATAACTAATTTTATATAATGTGTTTTTGTCTTTTCAGATATCTGCTCTGGGTGCTATTGGAGGACAAAACACCAAAAGAGTCACATGGAACATACTTTCGAGGCTTTTCTCACATGCAGTAGCCAAACAAATAAACTGGAAAGGAGTCAATGGGAAGAAGTGCTTTAAGGAAATGCTTGCACGAAGTTTGTTGATCAGTAAGTATGGTATAATACCAAGAAGTCAAGTAATAGACACCTTTCTAAAACCACCTCTACAATCTGAATAATCTGTATATGCTCAAGATATTACTTCATTAACTTTTTTTGATGCTGCGTGGCTACTATAATCACAAGCATCTACTATAGTGGCTGCGATCAGCTCCAATGACTGTCGGAGCTGTAAACGGCTCCCTGTGCTGCATCGCTAAAGATAGGCGCCTAGTTTATTTTTGACTAATAATAATAATAATTGTCTTGTTATCGTTAGAGGCATTAGCAACAGGCAATATTTTTGAATATCATCGATACACAATACTATCATCTGTCAGCACAACCCTAAACTGTGTTTGACGGGGCTTTCAACACTAGCAATTTTGGTGTGCACCCAGGTTCACTTGATGTCAGAGATTGGTTTGTTTGGATAATGTGAACACTGAACTCATGTGCACACCAGCAAACCAAACCCTAAAAGGGGTGGAACTTCAGGTGGTTATAGAATGGTTAGTTTCTGAGATCATACTAAATCATGCAAGTAAGCCGAAGTGAGAGAATTTATCTATTATTTCCACTTGCCATCAACATAATTTGACTCTTAATGTTAATGTTTGAATCTCTGTATAAATTTGTGACAAATAGACACATGTCCCACTCTGTGTTGATGTTTTAAAAACAAATTTACAAAACGTACACACTTGAGGCAAGATTTCCATCTGTGCCTTCATTACAAAGGCTCAAAAGTATTTGGACACTAAGTCTTAGCTACAAGTAGACTTGACTTTAGGCAGTGAAGAGTTCGATCAGCCATCTTACTATTCCCTACCGGCAGAGAGCACCATTGACTCACAGCTAAACCGCTGACCTAAAATCACCCAATTTTAAGTGTATCAGTCACACAGGACTAGTTTTTAGGATATGTGTATGTAAATTAATTTTTACTTAAAATGTTATCTGCAATGTTTATCATCTTTTCGGGCAGGATAAGTGATGTTTTGAAATCGTTCAGGTGGGTGTGTCAGTTGCGCACTTCCCGACAGTTAACTGATCCAACACAAAATATATTTCTCTACATAAGGGATTATGCAGAAAATATTAAACATGAACATATATCTGGTATTAGTATCTGAAAATGATTTGAATATGCAATAAATAATACAATACAAGCGTCTGATACTATATTGCTCTATGCTGTATTGAAATTCAAATCTTGGAAATAAAGATTGAAGCCTTTAGATCTGTACCACCTATTTCAAACTCTTAAAAATTTGGTTATATTAAGTGCCTTAAATTACAATATCTGACTATAACACTACCTGATTTTGCTCAATTTCATCAATAAAAAAAGTCTGAAACAAAGTCACAAATCTACTGAAACACAACTGTGTTTTTCGTCAACAACATTTTCACCATCGAAAACAAGATGATAAAATAAAAACTTGTTTTAATTGACAAAAATATGGTTGTG
The DNA here is from genome assembly GCA_012976165.1 of Labeo catla. Classification (NCBI taxonomy): domain Eukaryota; kingdom Metazoa; phylum Chordata; class Actinopteri; order Cypriniformes; family Cyprinidae; genus Labeo; species Labeo catla. Next base: position 198,495 of record VONZ01000906.1, on the reverse strand, counting down.
AGTCCTGTATTTGAGTCCTTAATACAGTTACGTTCACACACAGTGGTTATTTACACATAGTTTTATATCCAGTCTCCACCAGAGTCGCTCCCGTCAGTTTTGTGTTTTATGCACGGCTCAAATGCTCCGCTCATCACCCAAATATGAAAGCTGTTTGGACTGTTGTGTTAAAAAGTGATAAAACTTTCAGTTTTATGGACATCGCCATCTTTGATATTACTTTGGTCACTCTTGCTATGGTTATTAGTAAGCAATATGGGCTTAACTCCCGTTGCATGTTTAGGGCTCGACAATAAGGAGTGTTCGATGGCCCGGGGCCAGCGTGAAAAACGCTCGGGACAGTTGACGAATATGTCACTGCCGCGTCATCACAAAAGTTTATCATGTGCACATGTTTTTAACCTTGATAATTTAGAATTTTAAGCGATCACAGAGAGACGCGGTCTGATGGAAAAATAGCCTACAAAAGTATTAGCTTTGTAGCTTTAACAATGATTAATACATAATTTATACAGTAGAGACGGATGCACCCATCGACTGGACATATTTCAACCGATCTCTTGTTCTGAGCTTGCACACAAACTGCATGAAATCTTCTCAATCTTCTTATGCAATCTCACGGGCAGCCGTGGCCTAATGGTTAGGGAGTCGGTGTGAAATGTGAAAAATAGGCGTTCTTCATGTTTAACGTGTTTTACCATTAAACACGCAGACTGCTCGAATACAAAAACATTGTTTTTAAGTCAAACTCGATTTGTGAAAACCTTCACAATCGCTATTTATTGCGTATTAGTGTTTCTTTATGCTCTGCTCTCTTTTTCTTATCATAATGTCACACGGTGCCCTTAGATTCCAAGCCCTTAGATTCACAGGTCAGTACTAGTCACTAACATCACTTTCCAGGGTCACTAACATCACTATTCTGAAATAAAATAAAATTTCACATAAAAATTTAAATTAAAATTAAAATTTCACAGTTCTGTACTAGTAAGCTGACCCTTCCCTGAGTCACGTACATCACTATTCTGATCTGTGAAAATTTTCACAGGTCAGTACTCGTCAGCTGACCCTTCCCTGAGTCAGTAACATCACTATTTTGATCTGTGAAAAAAAATCACAGTTCAGTTTGGGTCAGAATAGTGATGTTAGTGACCCAGGAAAGGGTCAGCTGACCAGTACTGACCTGTGAAAATTTTCACAAATCAAAATTGTGATGTAATTGAATCCGTGAAGTGTTAACTGTCCAAAATTGCACTGTGAAATTTGTCACAAATCCGAATAGTACATAAGGGCTCAGGAAGGATCAACTGACAAAATATACTGTGAAACGTTTCCTTGTACGTGAAACATTCATTAGAGACGTGTATGATTTATCTAAGGGCTTGGAAAACTGTTATTCACTGGAACAGCACCGTGTGACATTATGATAAGAAAAAGAGAGCAGAGCATAAAGAAACACTGTTACGCAATAAATAGCGATTGTGAAAGTTTTCACAAATCGTGTTTGACTTAAAACAATGTTTTTTGTATTTGAGCAGTCTGCGTGTTTAATGGTAAAACACGTTAAACACAGGGGCGTTTCTAGGATTTTAAAACATCCGGGGCTGATGCCAAAACATCAGGGGCTAGTGGTGTTGGGTGGGAGCTCACATCATGCTCACATAAGATTTTGTTAGACACAGGTGGTTGAACCTGGATGGGGTCCAGGAGCATTAAACTGGGGGTTGAAAGACCTTGTCACACTATGAACAATAGTAAATAGTAATCACTGCAAATGGCAAACATATCAAAGTATTATAACAAAATTATAACTTTACAAAAATATGTTAGACAAATAAAAGAATAAATTTGAAGATGTATTTATAACTGTAGCAAAGATATAGTTGCATGCAAAAATAGGGCCCTATTTTTTTCCCCCAAATATTGTGGAATTTTTTTATTTTTTTTTTTTTCATTTTTCTGGACTTCTTTTTAATGGTTAAATTTAATTTTATTAATCAAAATGTAATTAATCATGTGTAATTAATTAAAACCATGAATCTTATACAATTTACCGCCAATTTATCAAAAGTTAAGAAAAATTACATGTTTAGGACCCCATGAAATGTTTTATTTTTTCTCACCTTACGTTTTATTGTTACCAAATATGTTTTAGCATGTCTGTTTATTTGAATGCATAAAAACAACTTTTATTTATTTTTACAATAGCCTTATGGAATTCTGTGTTGTGTATTTTTCTGGTTATCAAATGAAGGTATAAAATATTAAATAAATTGATCTTCTAATGAAAATGATATTTTATTTTTGACAAATAAAGGGGATTTACTATTCAAATTTAAAACATGGAAGAAATATTGTGTGAAAAAATTGTATTTTTTTTATTAATTAATAGTAGTAGTCGTAGTAGTAGTTGTAGTAGGCACCACTGATCTATAATAGAGAACTGGATAGCTCATGACGTCACAGAAGTGAAGCCACTGCGCCGCCATATTACTATTCCCTAGTATTCGCAAACATTCTATTGAATGAATAGGAAATAATACGACTTTAATGAGAAAACATCACCTAACAAGTCAGCGTTTTCATATTTGACGTCTCACTGTACATTCTCACAATGCAAACGTCCTAAGCATGTAAACGGTTATTGTTTAATGTCGGGAATTCCCTCTGCTTATTAAAAAGTTACGTTCATATACATTACAGCAGCGAACATCAGATGAACATGATAAACATCGGACGATCACCATGTTTACAAATGACAAAATGCTCATTCTAAAAAACTGAATATATATATATATATATATATATATATATATATATATATATATATAATTTGCCTTGTACAGTTAATAATTGTTTATGCTGTTTTGTTATAGTGTTTTTATTCGTAACGTTACAGGCTAAATGCATGTTTCAACAATGATTTCGCTATCATTTTGAATATCATTTTGAAGCAGGTAATGATTTAAACGTTTAATTCAGCCTACATAACATTCATGTTGAGATAAATGTTAATAATAAACGTAATGATGCAAAAATGTTAAATATAACATTTTAAATATAGGAATAAATGATTTAAATAACTAAAAAGATAAAAATGAAACTTTAAAAATGAAACTAAAACTGTCAGCAGATGGCGTTAAGTCACTGATTTTAATCACTGAATCATTTATTCAGGAATGAAGCGACTCTCTTTACGAATGGGTAATTGAATCAATGACTCGATCTTTAAAAACGCCCGTTCATTCAAAAACGGAACACAGCTGTGTTTGAATAGAGATGCGGCTTAGTTGTGACTTTTTTTCAGACTATTTTCATTGACGAAACTGAGCAAAATCAGGTAGTGTTATAGTCACATAAATGTAATTTAAGGCACTTTATATAATTGAATTTGCGTGATCTTTAAGAGTTTAAAATAGATGCTCACTACATTAAAATATTCACATCATAACTTGGAGAAATAACGCTGACTAATTACATTTGGTACGGAGTTAAAGACATCAAGCTTTATTTCCAAGATTTGAATTTCAGTACAACATAGAGCAATATAACAGGCTTGTATTGTATTATTTATTGTATATTCGAACCAATTTCAGATACTAATTCCAGATATATGTTCATGTCTACTATTTCCTGCATAATTTCTTACATTAGGAAATATATTTTGTGTTTGATCAGAACTGTGTTGGCAAGTGCCCAGCTGACACACCCACCTGAACGATTTCCAAACATCCCTTATCCTGCTCGAAAAGACGATAAACACTGCAGATACGATTTTAAGTAAAAATTAATTTACATACATATATCATAAAAACCAGTCCTGTGTGACTGATACACTTAAAATCGGGTGATTTTAGGTCAGCGGTTTAGCTGTGAGTCAATGGTGCTCTCTGCCGGTAGGGAATAGTAAGATGGCGTCAGGCTCGAACTGCCTGACGGCAGTTTAGAACACAATGAGCGATCCAGTCATTATGTATAGATCAGTGGTAGGCACGTACATTATACTGAATGGTTAATAAACTTAAACCGAACTTTTACTTTGACGGGTTGCCCTGAATACCTGTACATTTATATTTGACGCTTGTTTTACTCAAATGAAACAGTGAAATGCTCATGAAGTGACTCTCAGAGCAGTCCTGGAGATGTTGTTAATGTATTTATGTCCTTATTTAGTGAAACGGCAGACGCTGAAATCACTGTGAGCGGCATGCGCGCATCAGTATTACATGTAAAGAAACCGCGCTTCCGCCCCATCCATTCATAAAAAGACACGCAGAATATGCAGGATTCATATTTAAATAGTCTTTTGCGGCATATTTAAAGATACTACCCAGCTAACAATTTTTGGTTCCCAGAACGTTACAGAGAACGTTCCCTATTGGTTAGCCAGGAAAGTTTTCTTAACGTAAATAGAACGTTCCCTGCAGGTTAGGGGAACGTTCTGGGAACCTATCGGGAACGTTCCGGGAACGTTCCCGCAACGTTCTGAGAAAGTTCCCAGAACATTGCATTTCATTGCATGTTTAGGCCCTCAAAAAGACTTTTTACTTTGGAGAAGAAGAAGAAGAAGAAGAAGAATAATAAACAGAGCAATTCCAATAGGGTCCTCGCACTGCAGTGCTCGGGCCCTAATTAAAGCTGCAAGCAGCGATGAACGGGCCCTCGCACCCGGGCTCCCCGCCGACCGGTGGCTTTAGGGAAACAGCGAACGGTGGGCACTATGCTTTTATCATAGTAAATTTAGGAGGAATATATCAAAGTCATTTAGCTGTGCCAAACTTCCTGCTGCCAGCTGGTGGCGCTATGCCTATAACTGAATATTGGCATGTAGACGTCTTCAGGTCAGCGCTTTTATCAAACATATGAAGTTTGGTGCAGATTGAACATGGTATGCTTGAGTTAGTGTAAGACAAGTCATTTCCTGTTGCCAGCTGGTGGCGCTATAATTGTAATGGAATATTGCCCTTTAGATGTGTTCAGGCCAGGATTCTTATCGAACATATGAAGTTTGGGGCAGATCGGACATTGTATAGCTGAGTTACAACAACTTCCTGTTTCATGGCATTAATAGCATGCATTAGCACTTAGAAAGTGTTTCTAACATGTTTAGCACAATATGGCATATTTTGCTGTGCTTTTAATAGACCATCACAGTGTTAAACATGTCACTTCTGGTTGCCAGTAGGTGGCGCAATGACTAAAACTGAATATTGTTACGTAAATGTGTTCAGACCAGGACTCTTATCAAACCTGTTAAGTTTGGGGCAGATTGGACATTGCATGCCTGAGTTACAGTAGCTTCCTGTTTCATTGCATTAATAACATGCTTTAGCACTTAGCTAAGTGTTGCTAACATGTTTTAGCATGTTTCTAGCATGTTGCTACCCTATTTACCACTTGTTGATACTTTTTAAAATGTTGCTATGCATCCATAACAGTATTAAACATGTCACTTCCTGTTGCCAGCAGGTGGCACTATGACTATAACTGAATATGGGCATGGGCATGTGTTCAGGCCAGGACTCTTATCAAACATGTTAAGTTTGGGGCAGATTGGATATTGTATGCCTGAGTTACAGTAACTTCCTGTTTCATTGTATTATTAGCATGCTTTAGCATATTAGCTAAGTGTTGCTAGCATGCTTTACTATGTTTGTAGCATGTTGAATATTAAGTTTGGGTCAGATTGGACATTGTATGCATGAGTTACAGCAATTTTTCTTTGTATTAATATCATGCTTTAGCTCTTAGCTAAGTGTTGCTAGCATGTTTTAACATGATTCTAGCATGATGCTAGCCTATTTAAAACTTGCTAATGCTTTTTAATATGTTGCTAGGAGTCCGTAACACCGTTAAACATGTCACTTCCTGTTGTCAGGAGGTGGCGCTATAACTATAACTGAATATGGGCATGTATATATCTTCAGACCAGGACTCTTATCAAACATGTGAAGTTTGGGGCAGATTGGACATTGTTTACATGAATTACAACAACTTCCTGTTTTATGTCTTTAACAACATGCTTTAGCACTAAGTAAGTGTTGCTAGCATGTTTGAGTATGTTTTTAACTAGTTTAGCACTCAATGGCTTTTTAGTGTGTTGCTAATAGTGTATCACAGTGTTAAACATGTCACTTCCTGTTAACAGTAGGTGGCGCTATGACTATAACTGAATATTGGCACGTAAAAGTGTTCAGGCCAGGACTCTTATCAAACATGTTAAGTTTGGGTCAGATTGGACATTGTATGCCTGAGTTACAGTAACTTCCTGTTTCATTGCATTAATAACATGCTTTAGCACTTAGCTAAGTGTTGCTAACATGTTATAGCATGTTTCTAGCATGTTGCTACCCTATTTAACATTTGTTGATATTTTTAAAATGTTGCTAGGCATCCACAACAGTATTAAACATGTGACTTCCTGTTGCCAGCAGGTGGCGCTATGACTATAACTGAATATGGGCATGGGCATGTGTTCAGGCCAGGACTCTTATCAAACATGTTAAGTTTGGGGCAGATTGGACATTGTATGCCTGAGTTACAGTAACTTCCTGTTTCATTGTATTATTAGCATGCTTTAGCATATTAGCTGAGTGTTGCTAGCATGCTTTATTATGTTTGTAGCATGTTGAATATTAAATTTGGGTCAGATTGGACATTGTATGCATGAGTTACAGCAATTTTCTTTTTCTTTGTATTAATAGCATGCATTAGCTCTTAGCTAAGTGTTGCTAGCATGTTTTAGCATGATTGTAGCATGTTGCTAGCCTATTTAAAACTTGCTAATGTTTTTAATATGTTGCTAGGAGTCTGTAACAGTGTTAAACATGTCACTTCCTGTTGTCATCAGGTGGCGCTATGACTATAACTGAATATGGGCACTGACGTGTGTTCAGGACCGGACTCTTATCACACCTGTGAAGTTTGAGGCAGATCGGACATTGTTTGCCTGAGTTACAGCCACTTCCTTTTTCATGGCGACACGTCGAAATTTGTCAGGCCGCCACGGACACGCCCCTCGATGAAAAGTCAAAATCTTCGCAATTTAACATCGCAAAGGCCTTATGATAACACTCAGCAAATTTGAAGATGATCGGATAAAAACTGTAGGAGGAGTTCGTTAAAGTGCGAGGCCTGAAAATGGCAAAAACTACACAAAAATCGTACAGGAAATTCAATATAACGGACTTCCTGTTGGGTTTAGGATGTTGTACCAGGAGACTTTTTTGTAGGTATTGGTGTGTTACACCTGTGTACCGAGTTTCGTACATGTACGTAAAAAGGCAGCTCGAGGCGCACTCCGTTGAAATTTTATAGGTGGCGCTATCGAGCTATTTTGCCACACCCACTTCTGAAAACCATATCAAATGTAAATTTTCACCAGGTCTGACGCGTGTGCAAAGTTTCATGAGTTTTCGAGCATGTTTAGGCCCTCAAAAAGACTTTTCATTTTGGAGAAGAAGAAGAAGAAGAAGCGGAAGAATAATAATAAACGGAGCAATTCCAATAGGGTCCTCGCACTGCAGTGCTCGGGCCCTAATTAAAGCTGCAAGCAGCGATGAACGGGCCCTCGCACCCGGGCTCACCGCCGATCGGTGGCGAATGGTGGGCACTATGCTTTTCACATAGTAAATTTAGGAGGAATATGTCAAAGTCATTAATATGTGCCAAACTTCCTGCTGCCAGCTGGTGGCGCTATGCCTATAACTGAATATTGGCATGTAGATGTGTTCAGGCCAGCACTTTTATCAAATATATGAAGTTTGGTGCAGATTGAACATAGTATGCTTGAGCTAGTGTAAGACATGACATATTCTGCTACCAACAGGTGGCGCTATGATTATATCTGAATATTGGTCTTTAGATGTCTGCAGGCCAGGGTTCTTATCAAACATGTGAAGTTTGGTGCAGATTGGACATTGCATGTTTAAGATAGTGTAAAACAAATCATTTCCTGTTGCCAGCAGGTAGCGCTATGATTATAATGGAATATTGGCCTTCAGATGTGTTCAGGCCAGGACTCTTATCGAACATGTGAAGTTTGGGGCAGATCGGATATTGTATGGCTGAGTTATAACAACTTCTATTCCCATGGCGAAACATCAAACTTTGTCAGGCCGCCACGGACACGCCCTACAATGAAAACTCTAGATCTTCACTATGTAACGTGGCAAAGGCCTTTAGATTAGACTGACCGAAAATAATGTTGATTTCATGAAATCTGTAGGAGGAGTTTCTCACAGCGTAAAACATGTTACTTCCTGTTGCCAGCAGGTGGCGCTATGACTATAACTGAATATGGTCATGGGTATGTGTTCAGGACCAGACTCTTATCAAACATGTGAAGTTTGGGGCAGATCAGACTTTGTATGGCTGAGTTATAATGATTTCCTGTTTCATGGCGAAACATCAAAATTTGACAGGCCGCCACGGACACGCCCTCCAACGAAAACTCTAGATCTTCGCAATTTAACGTCACAAAGGGCTTTAGATTTGACTGACCAAATTTGGTGTTGATCTGAAAAAATCTGTAGGAGGAGTTCGTTTTAATATGGCGCCTGGAAATGGCAAAAATGACACAAAATTTGCTGAGAAAATGAAAAATATCTGACTTCCTGTTGGGTTTCGGATTTTGCTCCAAGAGACTTTTTTGTGGTTATTGGTGTGTTACATGTGTATACCAATTTTCATACATGTACGTGAAACGTAGCGGGAGGGGCACTTCATTGAGCGTGAATAGGTGGCGCTGTCGAGCCATTTTGCCACACCCACTTCTGAAACCCATATCAGACGTAAATTTTCACCAGTTCTGATGCGTGTGCAAAGTTTGATGACTTTTCGGGCATGTTTAGGCCCTCTAAAATGCGATTCATTTTGGAGAAGAAGAAGAAGAAGAAGAAGAAGAAGAAGAATAAACAGAGCAATTCCAATAGGGTCCTCACACCATCGGTGCTCGGGCCCTAATTAAAGCTGCAAGCAGCGATGAACGGGCCCTCGCACCCGGGCTCACCGCCGATCGGTGGTGAATGGTGGGCACTATGCTTTTCACATCGTAAATTTAGGAGGAATATGTCAAAGTCATTTATATGTGCCAAACTTCCTGCTGCCAGCTGGTGGCGCTATGTCTATAATGGAATATTGGCATGTAGATGTGTTCAGGCCAGCACTTTTGTCAAAAATATTAAGTTTGGTGCAGATTGAACACAGTATGCTTGAGCTAGTGTAAGACATTACATATCTTGTTGCCAACAGGTGGCGCTATGATTATATCTGAATATTGGTCTTTAGATGTCTTCAGGCAAGTACTCTTACCAAACATGTGAAGTTTGGTGCAGATCAGACATTGCATGTTTAAGTTAGTGTAAAATAAGTCATTTCCTGTTGCCAACAGGTGGCGCTATGATAATAACTGAATATTGGCCTCTGGATGTGTTCAAGCCAGGACTCTTATCAAACGTGTGAAGTTTGGGGCAGATCGGACTTCGTATGGCTGAGTTATAACAGATTCTATTCCCATGGCGAAACATCGAACTTTGTCAGGCCGCCACGGACACGCCCTTCAACGAAAACTCAAGATCTTCACAATTTCACATTGCAAAGGCCTTTAGAGTAGACTGACCAAATTTGGTGTTGATCTGAATAAATCTTTAGGAGGAGTTCATTACAGAGTACAACATGTCACTTCCTGTTGTCAGTAGGTGGCGCTATGATTAAAAGTGAATATGAGCATGGGCATGTGTTCAGGACCAGACTCTTATCAAACATGTGAAGTTTGGGGCAGATCAGACATTGTATGGCTGAGTTATAACAACTTCCTTTTTCATGGCGAATCATCGAAATTTGACAGGCCGCCACGGACACGCCCTCCAGTGAAAACTCTAGATCTTCGCAATTTAACGTCACAAAGGCCTTTAGATTAGACAGCCCAAATTTGGTGTTGATCAGAATAAATCTCTAGGAGGAGTTCGTTTTAATACGAGGCATGGAAATGGCAAAAATGGCACAAAATTTGCTGAGAAAATGAAAAATAACCGACTTCCTGTTGGGATTTGAATTTCGTACCTGGAGACTTTTTTGTAGGTATTGGTGTGTTGCATGTGTGTACCAATTTTCATACATGTACATGAAACACAGTGGGAGGGGCACTTCATTGAATGTGAATAGGTGGCGCTGTCGAGCCATTTTACCACACCCACTTCTGAAACCCATATCAGACGTAAATTTTCACCAGTTCTGATGCGTGTGCAAAGTTTGATGACTTTTCGGGCATGTTTAGGCCCTCAAAAATGCGATTCATTTTGGAGAAGAAGAAGAAGAAGAAGAAGAAGAAGAATAATAATTAAAGCTGCAAGCAGCGATGAACGGGCCCTCGCACCCGGGCTCACCGCCGATCGGTGGCGAAATGTGGGCACTATGCTTTTCACGTACTAAATTCAGGAGGAATGTGTCAAAGTCATTTATATGTGCCAAACTTCCTGCTGCCAGCTGGTGGCGCTATGCCTATAACTCAATATTGGCATGTAGATGTGTTCAGGTCAGCGCTTTTATCAAACATATGAAGTTTGGTGCAGATTGAACATGGTATGCTTGAGTTAGTCTAAGAGATGACATATCTTGCTGCCAACATGTGGCGCTATGATTATAATGAAATATTGGCCTTTAGATGTCTTCAGGTCAGGACTCTTATCAAACATGTGAAGTTTGGGGCAGATCGGATATTGCATATTTAAGTTAGTGTAAAACAAGTAATTTCCTGTTGCCAGCAGGTGGCGCTATGATTATAATGGAATATTTGCATTTAAATGTGTTTAGGCGAGGACTCTTACCAAACATGTGAAGTTTGGGGCAGATCAGACATTGTATGGCTGAGTTATAACAGCTTCTATTCCCATGGCGAAACATCAAACTTTATCAGGCCGCCACGGACACGCCCTTCAACGAAAACTCTAGATCTTCACAATTTAACATCACAAAGGCCTTTAGAGTAGACTGACCAAATATAATGTTGATTTCATGAAATCTCTAGGAGGAGTTCATTACAGAATACAACATGTCACTTCCTGTTGCCAGTAGGTGGCACTATGACTAAAAGTGAATATGAGCATGGACATGTGTTCAGGACAGGACTCTTATCAAACATGTGAAGTTTGGGGCAGATCAGACATTGTATGGCTGAGTTATAACAACTTCCTTTTTCATGGCGAATCATCGAAATTTGACAGGCCGCCACAGACACGCCCTCCAGTGAAAACTCTAGATCTTCGCAATTTAACGTCACAAAAGCCTTTAGGTTACACTGCCCAAATTTGGTGTTGATCAGAATAAATCTCTAGGAGGAGTTCGTTTTAATACGAGGCATGGAAATGGCAAAAATGGCACAAAATTTGCTGAGAAAATGAAAAATAACCAACTTCCTGTTGGGATTTGGATTTCGTACCTGGAGACTTTTTTGTAGGTATTGGTGTGTTGCATGTGTGTACCAATTTTCATACATGTACATGAAACACAGTGGGAGGGGCACTTCATTGAAAGTGAATAGGTGGCGCTGTCGAGCTATTGTACCACACCCACTTCTGAAACCCATATCAGACATAAATTTTCACCAGTTCTGATGCGTGTGCAAAGTTTGATGACTTTTCGGGCATATTTAGGCCCTCAAAAATGCGATTCATTTTGGAGAAGAAGAAGAAGAAGAAGAAGAAGAAGAAGAAGAAGAATAAACAGAGCAATTCCAATAGGGTCCTCACACCATCGGTGCTCGGGCCCTAATTAAAGCTGCAAGCAGCGATGAACGGGCCCTCGCACCCGGGCTCACCGCCGATCGGTGGCGAATGTTGGGCACTATGCTTTTCACATAGTAAATTTAGGAGGGATATGTCGAAGTCATTAATATGTGCCAAACTTCCTGCTGCCAGCTGGTGGCGCTATGTCTATAACTGAATATTGGCATGTAGATGTGTTCAGGCCAGCACTTTTGTCAAACATATGAATTTTGGTGCAGATTGAACATGGCATGCTTGAGTTAGTGTAAGATAAGTCAATTCCTGTTGCCAGCTGGTGGCGTTATAATTGTAATGGAATATTGGCCTTTAGATGTGTACAGGCCAGGACTCTTATCGAACACATGAAGTTTGGGGCAGATCGGACTTTGTATTGCTGAGTTACAACAACTTCCTGTTTCATGGCATTAATAGCATGCATTAGCACTTAGAAAGTGTTTCTAGCATGTTTAGCACAATATGGCATATTTTGCTGTGCTTTTAATAGACCATCACAGTGTTAAACATGTCACTTCCGGTTGCCAGCAGGTGGCGCTATGACTTTAACTGAATATGAGCATGTAGATATCTTCAGGCCAGGACTCTTATCAAACATGTGAAGTTTGGGGCAGATTGGACATTGTTTGCAGGAATTGCAACAACTTCCTGTTTCGTGGCTTTAACAATATGCTTTAGCACTTGGTAAGTGTTGCTAGCATGTTTGAGTATGTTTTTAGCCAGTTTAGCACTCAGTGGCTTATTTTAGTGTGTTGCTAATAGTGTATCACAGTGTTAAACGTCACTTCCTGTTGACAGTAGGTGGCGCTATGACTATAACTGAATATTGTTACGTAAATGTGTTCAGACCAGGACTCTTATCAAACCTGTTAAGTTTGGGGCAGATTGGACATTGCATGCCTGAGTTACGCTAGCTTCCTGTTTCATTGCATTAATAACATGCTTTAGCACTTAGCTAAGTGTTGCTAACATGTTATAGCATGTTTCTAGCATGTTGCTACCCTATTTAACATTTGTTGATATTTGTAAAATGTTGCTAGGCATCCACAACAGTATTAAACATGTGACTTCCTGTTGCCAGCAAGTGGCGCTATGACTATAACTAAATATGGGCATGGGCATGTGTTCAGGCCAGGACTCTTATCAAACATGTTAAGTTTGGGGCAGATTGGACATTGTATGCCTGAGTTACAGTAACTTCCTGTTTCATTGTATTATTAGCATGCTTTAACATATTAGCTAAGTGTTGCTAGCATGCTTTACTATGTTTGTAGCATGTTGAATATTAAATTTGGGTCAGATTGGACATTGTATGCATGAGTTACAGCAATTTTCTTTTTCTTTGTATTAATAGCATGCATTAGCTTTTAGCTAAGTGTTGCTAGCATGTTTTAGCATGATTGTAGCATGTTGCTAGCCTATTTAAAACTTGCTAATGCTTTTTAATATGTTGCTAGGAGTCCGTAACAGTGTTAAACATGTCACTTCCTGTTGTCATCAGGTGGCGCTATGACTATAACTGAATATGGGCACTGACGTGTGTTCAGGACCGGACTCTTATCACACCTGTGAAGTTTGAGGCAGATCGGACATTGTTTGCCTGAGTTACAGCCACTTCCTTTTTCATGGCGACACGTCAAATTTTGTCAGGCCGCCACGGACACGCCCCTCGACGAAAACTCAAAATCTTCGCAATTTAACATCGCAAAGGCCTTATGATAACACTCAGCAAATTTGAAGATGATCGGATAAAAACTGTAGGAGGAGTTTGTTAAAGTACGAGGCCTGAAAATGGCAAAAACTGCACAAAAATCGTACAGGAAATTCAATATAACGGACTTCCTGTTGGGTTTAGGATGTTGTACCAGGAGACTTTTTTGTAGGTATTGGTGTGTTACACCTGTGTACCGAGTTTCGTACATGTACGTGAATCGCAGCTCGAGGCGCACTCCGTTGAAATTTTATAGGTGGCGCTATCGAGCCATTTTGCCACACCCACTTCTGAAACCAATATCAGATGTAAATTTTCGCCAGGACTGACGCGTGTGCAAAGTTTCGTGAGTTTTCGAGCATGTTTAGGCCCTCAAAAAGACTTTTTACTTTGGAGAAGAAGAAGAAGAAGAAGAAGAATAATAAACGGAGCAATTCCAATAGGGTCCTCGCACTGCAGTGCTCGGGCCCTAATTAAAGCTGCAAGCAGCGATGAACGGGCCCTCGCACCCGGGCTCACCGCCGATCGGTGGCAAATGATGGGCACTATGCTTTTCACATAGTAAATTTAGGAGGAATATGTCAAAGTCATTAATATGTGCCAAACTTCCTGCTGCCAGCTGGTGGCGCTATATCTATAACTGAATATTGGCATGTAGATGTGTTCAGGCCAGCACTTTCATCAAACATATGAAGTTTGGTGCAGATTGAACATGGCATGCTTGAGTTAGTGTAAGACATGACATATCCTGCTGCCAACAGGTGGCGCTATGATTATAACTGAATATTGGCCTTTAGATGTCTTCAGGTGAGGACTCTTACCAAACATGTGAAGTTTCGTGCAAATTGGACATTGCATGTTTAAGTTAGTGTAAAATAAGACATTTCCTGTTGTCAGTAGGTGGCGCTAAGATTATAATAAAATATTAGCCTCCAGATGTGTTCAGGCCAGGACTCTTATCAAACGTGTGAAGTTTGAGGCAGATCGGACATTTTATGACCAAGTTACAACATCTTCTACTTCCATGGTGAAACATCAAACTTTGTCAGGCCGCCACGGACACACCCTTCAACAAAAACTCAAGATCTTCACAATTTAACATCGCAAAGGCCTTTAGAGTAGACTGACCGAATTTGGTGTTGATCTGAAAAAATCTCTAGGAGGAGTCAGTTACAGAGTAAAACATGTCACTTCCTGTTGCCAGTAGGTGGCGCTATGACTAAAACCGAATAAATCTCTAGGAGGAGTTCGTTTTAATACGACGCCTGGAAATGGCAAAAATGACACAAAATTTGCTGAGAAAATGACAAATATCTGACTTCCTGTTGGGTTTCGAATTTTCCTCAAAGAGACTTTTTAGTAGGTATTTGTGTGTTACATGTGTGTACCAATTTTCATACATGTACGTGAAACGTAGCGGGAGGGGCACTTCATAGAAAGTGAATAGGTGGCGCTGTCGAGCCATTTTGCCACACCCACTTCTGGAACCTATATCAGACGTAAATTTTCGCCAAGTCTGATGCGTGTGCAAAGTTTCCTGACTTTTCGGGCATGTTTAGGCCCTCAAAAATGCGATTCATTTTGGAGAAGAAGAAGAATAAAAATAATAATAATAATAATAATAATAAACAGAGCAATTCCAAGAGGGTCCTCACACCATCGGTGCTCGGGCCCTAATAATAATAATAATAATAATAATAATAAACAGAGCAATTCCAAGAGGGTCCTCACACCATCGGTGCTCGGTGAAAGGCATCCTTTCAGCGATGAAAGGGCCCTCGCACCCGGGCTCACCGCCGATCGGAGGCGAATGATGGGCACTATGCTTTTCACATAGTAAATTTAAGAGGGATTTGTCAAAGTCATTTAGATGTGCCAAACTTCCTGCTGCCAGCTGGTGGTGCTATGCATATAACTGAATATTGGCATGTAGATGTGTTCAGGCCAGCACTTTTATCAAATATATGAAGTTTGGTGCAGATTGAACATGGCATGCTTGAGTTAGTGTAAGACGTGACATATCCTGCTGCCAACTGGTGGCGCTATGATTATAACTGAATATTGGCTTTTAGGTGTCTTCAGGTCAGGACTCTTATCAAACATGTGAAGTTTGGTGCAAATTGGACATTGCATGTTTAAGTTACCGTAAAACAAGCCATTTCCTGTTGCCAGCAGGTGGCGCTATGATTTTAATGGAATATTGGCCTTCAGATGTGTTCAGGCCAGGACTCTTATCGAGTGTGTGAAGTTTGGGGCAGATCGGACATTGTATGGCTGAGTTATAACAGCTTCTATTCCCATGGCGAAACATCAAACTTTGTCAGGCCGCCACAGACACGCCCTTCAACAAAAACTCAAGATCTTCACAATTTAACATGGCAAAGGTCTTTAGATTAGACTGACCAAATATAATGTTGATTTCATGAAATCTCTAGGAGGGGTCTCTCACAGCGTAAAACATGTTACTTCCTGTTGCCAGCAGGTGGCGCTATGACTATAACTGAATATGATCATGGCCATGTGTTCAGGACCGGACTCTTATCAAACATGTGAAGTTTGAGGCAGATCAGACTTTGTATGGCTGAATTATAACAACTTCCTTTTTTATGGCGAATCATCGAAATTTGACAGGCCGCCACGGACATGCCCTCCAGTGAAAACTCTAGATCTTCGCAATTTAACGTCACAAAGGCCTTTATATTAGACTGCCCAAATTTGGTGTTGATCCGAATAAATCTCTAGGAGGAGTTCGTTTTAATACGAGGCATGGAAATGGCAAAAATGACACAAAAATTGCTCAGAAAATTAAAAATAACTGACTTCCTGTTGAGTTTCAGATTTTGCTCCAAGAGACTTTTTTGTGGGTATTGGTGTGTTACATGTGTGTACCAATTTTCATACATGTATGTGAAACGTAGCGGGAGGGGCACTTCATTGAGCGTGAATAGGTGGCGCTGTCGAGCCATTTTGCCACACCCACTTCTGAAAAGTCAGACGTAAATTTTCACCAGTTCTGATTCGTGTGCAACGTTTGATGACTTTTCGGGCATGTTTAGGCCTTCTAAAATGCGATTCATTTAGGAGAAGAAGAAGAAGAAGAAGAAGAAGAAGAAGAAGAAGAATAAACAGAGCAATTCCAATAGGGTCCTCACACCATCGGTGCTCGGGCCCTAATTAAAGCTGCAAGCAGCGATGAACGGGCCCTCGCACCCGTGCTCACCGCCGATCGGTGGCGAAATGTGGGCACTATGCTTTTCACGTACTAAATTTAGGAGGAATGTGTCAAAGTCATTTATATGTGCCAAACTTCCTGCTGCCAGCTGGTGGCGCTATGCCTATAACTCAATATTGGCATGTAGATGTGTTCAGGTCAGTGCTTTTATCAAACATATGAAGTTTGGTGCAGATTGAACATGGTATGCTTGAGTTAGTCTAAGACATGACATATCTTGCTGCCAACATGTGGCGCTATGATTATAATGAAATATTGGCCTTTAGATGTCTTCAGGTCAGGACTCTTATCAAACATGTGAAGTTTGGGGCAGATCGGATATTGCATGTTTAAGTTAGTGTAAAACAAGTAATTTCCTGTTGCCAGCAGGTGGCGCTATGATTATAATGGAATATTCGCATTTAAATGTGTTTAGGCCAGGACTCTTATCAAACATGTGAAGTTTGGGGCAGATCGGACATTGTATGCCTGAGTTATAACAGCTTCTATTCCCATGGCGAAACATCAAACTTCATCAGGCCGCCACGGACACGCCCTTTAACGAAAACTCTAGATCTTCACAATTTAACATCGCAAAGGCCTTTAGAGTAGACTGACCAAATATAATGTTGATTTCATGAAATCTCTAGGAGGAGTTCATTACAGAGTACAACATGTCACTTCCTGTTGCCAGTAGGTGGCACTATGACTAAAAGTGAATATGAGCATGGGCATGTGTTCAGGACCGGACTCTTATCAAACATGTGAAGTTTGGGGCAGATAAGACATTGTATGGCTGAGTTATAACAACTTCCTTTTTCATGGCGAATCATCGAAATTTGACAGGCCGCCACGGACACGCCCTCCAGTGAAAACTCTAGATCTTCGCAATTTAACGTCACAAAGGCCTTTAGATTAGACAGCCCAAATTTGGTGTTGATCAGAATAAATCTCTAGGAGGAGTTCGTTTTAATACGAGGCATGGAAAAGGCAAAAATGGCACAAAATTTGCTGAGAAAATGAAAAATAACCGACTTCCTGTTGGGATTTGGATTTCGTACCTGGAGACTTTTTTGTAGGTATTGGTGTGTTGCATGTGTGTACCAATTTTCATACATGTACATGAAACACAGTGGGAGGGGCACTTCATTGAATGTGAATAGGTGGCGCTGTCGAGCCATTTTACCACACCCACTTCTGAAACCCATATCAGACGTAAATTTTCACCAGTTCTGATGTGTGTGCAAAGTTTGATGACTTTTCGGGCATGTTTAGGCCCTCAAAAATGCGATTCATTTTGGAGAAGAAGAAGAAGAAGAAGAAGAAGAAGAAGAAGAAGAAGAAGAAGAATAAACAGAGCAATTCCAATAGGGTCCTCACACCATCGGTGCTCGGGCCCTAATAATAAACAGAGCAATTCCAATAGGGTCCTCACACCATCGGTGCTCGGGCCCTAATAATAATAATTAAAGCTGCAAGCAGCGATGAACGGGCCCTCGCACCCGGGCTCCCCGCCGACCGGTGGCTTTAGGGAAACAGCGAACGGTGGGCACTATGCTTTTAACATAGTAAATTTAGGAGGAATATATCAAAGTCATTTAGCTGTGCCAAACTTCCTGCTGCCAGCTGGTGGCGCTATGCCTATAACTGAATATTGGCATGTAAACGTCTTCAGGTCAGCGCTTTTATCAAACATATGAAGTTTCGTGCAAATTGAACATGGTATGCTTGAGTTAGTGTAAGACAAGTCATTTCCTGTTGCCAGCTGGTGGCGCTATAATTGTAATGGAATATTGGCCTTTAGATGTGTTCAGGCCAGGATTCTTATCGAATATATGAAGTTTGAGGCAGATCGGACATTGTATAGCTGAGTTACAACAACTTCCTGTTTCATGGCATTAATAGCATGCATTAGCACTTAGAAAGTGTTTCTAGCATGTTTAGCACAATATGGCATATTTTGCTGTGCTTTTAATAGACCATCACAGTGTTAAACATGTCACTTCTGGTTGCCAGTAGGTGGCGCTATGACTATAACTGAATATTGTTACGTAAATGTGTTCAGACCAGGACTCTTATCAAACCTGTTAAGTTTGGGGCAGATTGGACATTGCATGCCTGAGTTACAGTAGCTTCCTGTTTCATTGCATTAATAACATGCTTTAGCACTTAGCTAAGTATTGCTAACATGTTTTAGCATGTTTCTAGCATGTTGCTACCCTATTTACCACTTGTTGATACTTTTTAAAATGTTGCTATGCATCCATAACAGTATTAAACATGTCACTTCCTGTTGCCAGCAGGTGGCACTATGACTATAACTGAATATGGGCATGGGCATGTGTTCAGATCAGGGCTCTTATCAAACATGTTAAGTTTGGGGCAGATTGGACATTGTATGCCTGAGTTACAGTAACTTCCTGTTTCATTGCATTATTAGCATGCTTTAGCATATTAGCTAAGTGTTGCTAGCATGCTTTACTATGTTTGTAGCATGTTTAATATTAAATTTGGGTCAGATTGGACATTGTGTGCATGAGTTACAGCAATTTTCTTTTTCTTTGTATTAATAGCATGCATTAGCTCTTAGCTAAGTGTTGCTAGCATGTTGTAGCATGATTGTAGCATCTTGCTAGCCTATTTAAAACTTGCTAATGTTTTTTAATATGTTGCTAGGAGTCCGTAACAGTGTTAAACATGTCACTTCCTGTTGTCATCAGGTGGCGCTATGACTATAACTGAATATGGGCACTGACATGTGTTCAGGAGTGGACTCTTATCACACCTGTGAAGTTTGAGGCAGATTGTTTGCCTGAGTTACAGCCACTTCCTTTTTCATGGCGACACGTCGAACTTTGTCAGGCCGCCACGGACACGCCCCTCGACGAAAACTCTAAATCTTCGCAATTTAACATCGCAAAGGCCTTATGATAACACTCAGCAAATTTGAAGATGATCGGATAAAAACTGTAGGAGGAGTTCGTTAAAGTGCGAGGCCTGAAAATGGCAAAAACTGCACAAAAATCGTACAGGAAATTCAATATAACGGACTTCCTGTTGGGTTTAGGATGTTGTACCAGGAGACTTTTTTGTAGGTATTGGTGTGTTACACCTGTGTACCGAGTTTCGTACATGTACGTGAATCGCAGCTCGAGGCGCACTCCGTTGAAATTTTATAGGTGGCGCTATCGAGCCATTTTGCCACACCCACTTCTGAAACCAATATCAGATGTAAATTTTCGCCAGGACTGACGCGTGTGCAAAGTTTCGTGAGTTTTCGAGCATGTTTAGGCCCTCAAAAAGACTTTTTACTTTGGAGAAGAAGAAGAAGAAGAAGAAGAAGAAGAAGAAGAAGAAGAAGAAGAAATATAGCTGCGAGCAGCGATGACGGGCCCTCGCCACCAGCGCATCCGCAACCCTGGTGCCATCAGAAAAACGGTGCCCAGTGGGCACATGCATTGACAGTAACCCTGTGGCAGTTTGGATTGAAGGGTTACAGCAATGAAAGGGTTAAAAGCAAAATGCTTTTAAATCATTCTGATAGACTGAGAATGAGCTGAAAAAGATTCCTTATCCTATGAGGTCATCTTGTGTTCATCCTTGGTATTGCAGTCTTCATCTGCCAGTTTAAAAGGGTGATAGTTTAAATGTTTTTGTAGTCTCTGAAAACATGACAAACATATTTCCTAAAAATTACTTGTTTTTCATATGTAAAAAGTTGTGAAGAGTTAGGATAATGCACTTTAAATACTCTCTGTCTCTCTGTCTCTGACAGCCACCCTCCCCCACTGTCAACACTCACACATACACACACACTTAACGCACACATACAGAGTTAGAGTGAGAGAGTTAGAGTGAGATCAGATGTTTAATAGTTTTTTAATTTTCTATTTTTAGTAGACTATTTTATATCAGTGGAAGTAAGCATTTATTTCTCAGAATGACTAGTTCTATGTATGTAAAAAGTTTTGAAGTGTTTGGATGCTGCATTTTAAAATTATGGTTATGTTTTTTACTGCTACTTTAATAAATCACCATAAATCAACCGTTCAAGATATCCCAAATCCGCTCGCAATTTAACATCTTCAGTATGTTGGCATCATGTTGACAAAGTTTGGTGTGAACTACTTATTCCTGCTTGGAGGAGTATGAATTTGTTTATAAACGGAGCAATTTCAATAGGGTCCTCGCACCACCGGTGCTCGGGCCCTAATAATAAGTATGTGAGATAATAATAGTGATGCTTCGCCTTTGGCAAGCACCACTAATAATAATAAGTATGCAAGATAACAATAGTGATGCTTTGCTTCGCAAGCACCACTAATAATCTTAAATAGTAGATCAGTAAGTTGGCTTTCTCAAGCCAACTTAATAATATCTGTAAACGAAAATGTAGCAACCTCATTTTTAAATTGTGAAATTGAATTATTCTGACTGTTTAAGTTTTATTAAATTTAACCATTGGTCTTCTATAGTAGCATACACTGAGATCATGATGACCACAGTTAAAACGTAAATACCATGGCAAAAATGTATCTAAATGGTTTCTAGGTTTGTATTTGTATGAAAAACAATAGTTTAAATACATTTAGTATAAATGCACAAACATTATAGCTTTATCCCCAAAAATACAGTAATTATATTCCATTACTCCTTTAATATATGTTTGCATCAATAATATAATAAAATTCAATATGAATATCCCATATTTCTGCCACAATAATATGGTGGAGTTGTTACTACAGTAAATCCATAGTAAGTGATGACGATTTGTAGATTGAAAAGTCTTCTGACTGTATCACTGCATGCAGTGTTTGTCCAGTTTGTTGGTGCTGTTTCATCTGACTTTAAAGTAGTTTAAACCACCAAGTCAATTGTGTTCAGAATTCAAGATTCACATTTGATCTCACAGTGCTGTTTAACAGTCGCGTGACCAAGACTTAGTAAATGCATCTGCTCTAGTAAGTTTGGGCTGCCAGCCGTTTGAACTTTGAGACAAGCAAATAAATTCACTTCCATTCACTTTGCTTTAAGTTGAAATTTGATATTTATGTTAATTCAGGCACAACAGAAATAGATTATAACTCAATGCTGCTTTTGCTCCTGCTGTGTGCTGCTACGCCGCCTCGCATGCAGTGAGAGACACTGAATTTGTTAACATGGATGCCAAAAATAAATAAATAAATAAAATGCTATGCTTATGCTCTGCTTAATTGTGCAGTGTAAAACTGGCCTTACATACCACACAGAATTGACATGCTTCATGTAAATCATACTCTTTGTTTTTTTCTTGTAAAAATAATTGAGATGATACCACGGCTGCATCCTTCAGTAGTGGATAGAAATAAAGCAAAAAGCCAATTCCATTGGCTAGTGTTCATATATTACCATCCATCTGCATTTTGATTTGACTTTTTTTCTCACTGGCTGGGATTGTTTAGAGCCCTTTGAAGCTGCATTTAAACTACATTTTGGAAGTTCAAAATCGGGGGCACAATTGAAGTCCATTATATGAAGAAAAAACCTTAAATGTTTTCCTTAAAAACCGTAATTTCTTTATGACTGACGACAGAAAGACATGAACATCTTGGATGACAAGGGGGTGAGTAAATTATTTGTAAATTGTTGTTCTGGAAGTGGACTTCTCCTTTAACCTATGTACTAAACTAACACCTTTCTTCTCTGTCTTTTTTGCAGATGCCAAATGGGAATTAAATAGTTTGGCTGTCCGACCTGTTACCTACACATACACCACCCTGCCTGTTACCTACAGTTCATTATATGAAGTTATAATTTTTACTTTTTATTTCCTCAGCTGTTCTGTTCAAGACATTGTTTGGACTGAGGAGACCAATTCCTGTAGTTGCACAGAATTAAATATAAATAAATAAATGAAATAATGTATATTGTTCTTGTACTGTTTTCAGGTAAGTAGGATTTTAATAATTTGGAAATCATTGCATTTGTTTATTTACATTTTAGACAACAACCAAACTTTTTTTGAAACAGTGTTATTCTTCATTAGTATAAAGTATACTGACAATTTAATATTCTTTGAAACTGTGTTTAAACAATAGATCAAGAACTGTTAGTGTATTAACCCATCTGACCCAAGATATTTATTGGATTTTATTCCCCATTCTATCACTCCCCTACCTTCCTTACTAAACATGTAACAAATGCCCAAAAACATGGAGAAAATATCAGTTAATAATGTCTGTATCACACTAGTTAGTAAAAATTGGCTCCCAGTTCATATTGTTTTGTTGAAAGTTTGTTGTATTACAGTTTCCATGTGGTAATTATTCGGATTCGCGCTCCTGTTCAAGAACGAGGCGGCAGAAATCTTTATAAAAGCACTGTTTGTAGCGTTTTGTTAATATTGTGAGCGCACACAAATAAAAGTGGACCATTTACAGTTCCAAATGATGTATTACTCTTTTCCAAAGAAAAAAAAAAATCAAGTGGCGCCTCAGTGTCAAATGTCAAAGCACGCTTCAGCTTCCACTCCCCGCACAAATGTTTGGATATGCGCCTAATAGTGCACATTTATCTAGGTTTAATGTTTAAACTAGTATTGTTATATACTTAAACTGATTTTACATCTATAGATTTTATTTTAGGCAAGTCGTGATGATTTGAGAAGGCAAATTGACCAATAAAACAGTCTTCCGCTGGCTGCTGTTCATTACTTTTTAAAATAAAAACATTTACCAAACAAAACATGCTCCAAACGTTTTTCTAAATTAACTTAATAAAAAAAACTAAACAAAATATGATCACTTTGCCATTACATACAAAACGGAATAGCTGAAATAGTAGTATAAGCTGTTTTGATCTTGGTAGAAACCATAAAAAACAAAGTAAATCCAAATGCTTTGGGCTAAAAATAAGACCAAAATATAATGACTCGTGTCAGATGGAGCTTGATAGCTCCATAAACCCAATTGATTCTCCATCTAAGTTTAAACAACAAGCCCAAAAAGCGCTTGTAATGAGTGATCATGGCAACACAGACAGCACACACTCTGTGAAGCAGCATGAACAAACAAACAAAACACAATGCCTCTGTGCACAATAATCGCGGCTGTCTCAATTGACCGTAGTTAGATGAAATAACCACAATCAGACGTTATTTAATAAATGCGACAGGCCTAGTTTTGAGTGGAGTGTCTAACCCTATCCCTGCCCCTGCATTAACTGTGTTAAATATTTTAAATATGTTAAACTGAAAAAAATGAATCATTATATATATATATATATATATATATATATATATATAGAGAGAGAGAGAGAGAGAGAGAAAGACAGAGAGAGAGAGAGAGAGAGAGAGAGAGAGAATAGTTTAATGTCAGTTATTTCTGTCTTATTTCTATTTTCTATCTCTATTAATTGTAGGTTATAACAGCCAGTGCTCCACACAGAGATCTGATCCCATCATCATTCAGTCTGTCTGGAATGACATGAAGAAACAGAAAATGTACACTTTTTCAGGTAGTTTTGCAGGTAGGTTTCTTGAAGCACCTTGGAGACGTTATCACAGTTCATCTGGATTTTCTCAGTTTTTTGTTTCTTCATGTCATTCCAGATGATGATGGGATCAGATCCCTGTTATTTTCCACTGACACTACAGCAGAAGATAGAGATAACACATTAAACCATATTTTTAGCTGGTGAAAATACTAGTAGCCTAGGATTTCCACACAGTATATAAATGTGTGTGTGTGTATGTGTGTGTGTGTATATACGTATAATATGTAAATATGAGTATATATGTACAGTATATATATATAGCACATAGTCACTGAGGAGTTGAAATAGAAAAGTCTAAAATCTTCCTGGTAGACATACTTGAGTTCGTCCAGTGAGCAGGTTGAATCCAACAGTTTTTCAGTGAGTAGTTTGACTCCTGAATCTCCTGGGTGATTGTAGCTCAGATCCAGCTCTCTCAGGTGTGAGGGGTTTGAACTCAGAGCTGAAGACACATAACGACAGCCTTCCTCTGTCACCATACAGCCAGACAATCTGAAACACAGCAATAGTCCATGTGACAATCAGATAAATCTCTTTCACACATTTTAGCCACAAATTATTCCTATATAGTTGTGTTATAAACAAATGTAAAATTAAAAATTATACACATTATAAATCATATGATGGAAATGCTGTCCAGAGTTGTCACCAGCGTTACTGGAAAAACATCACTTAAAAACACAGTTTAAAATAACTTTCTGTTTTTATCTATTTGATGTCATTTTCTATATTTTCTTATTTTCTATTAATCACGTAAACAAAAACGGATTAATAGGTGAAGAGTGAAATTGCCTTTTGTGTATTATTTCCACCTATTACTGAAGAAATCAGCTTCTGTTTATTCTTAAAGGGATAGTTCACCCAAAAATGAAAATTTGATGTTTCTCTGCTTTCCCCCCAGGGCATCCAAGATGTAGGTGACTTTGTTTCTTCAGTAGAACACAAATGAAGATTTTTAACTCAAACCGTTGTAGTCTGTCAGTCATATAATTGCAGTCAATGGCTACCAAATCTTTGAGAGTAAAAGAAAAACCCACACAAACAAAACCAAATTATTCCCTGCGACTCATGGCGATACACTGATGTCGTAAGACATGAAACGATCAGTTTGTGCAAGAAACTGAACAGTATTTATATCATTTTTACCTCTGATTTACTGCTATGTCCTACTGTCCTGAGCACACACAGCACCTGTATGCGCTCTGGCTTAGTATACGCAAGCACCGGAAGCGATCTGCACTTATACGTCACTCATTGTTTACACTGCACAGAGATTGTGGGTATGTGTAACGTAGGGAAAGAGGCAAGAAGCGAGCGGATCCAAATGCAAGCTTTTATTCTTAGGACGAGACAGAGACATAGTGAAAACAGGCAGGGTCGAAACGATAACAAACAGGTATGTTGGGGAGAGGCACAAGAGTAGTCCGTGAAGCAAGCGTGGGTCGATCCGTGGTGAACGTAATCTGAAAGGGGAAAAGCGAGGGGATAATCCGTAAAACGAGCAAGAGTCCAGAAGGCAGGCGGCAAGACAGACGAGACGAAATGGCCGGGCAAGAAAGCTAAACACAGGGAACTAGGGAACTGGGGAACTTGAAAAAACAACGTAAACACCACAGAAATCCACAATACTCCATGAGACACAGGGGAAAAGATTGCGTAAAACATTTAGGCTTTTTCTAATTTACTATCCGGATCCTTGGTCTCATAATTGTAATGCCAAGCCAGCAGAGGGAGCCCTTACCCATGAACTGACTGTTGCTGCTCCCTCTGCTGCTTTGTTGGTTACTTCCTGTTTGGTGGCCATAAAAGGAGGCCATTCTCAAACAGGAAGCTGCAAAGTATTGTTTTGCTCATGCGGACTCTACCAAGCGTTTATCCCTGTTGTCATTGCCCTGTTTTTGTCTTTTCCACGGTTTTGTTTTACGGTCACGGTTTTGTCTTTATTTTCTACCATAGTTCAGTATAGTTCATTGCCATAGTTTTTGCCTTGTTTATTTGTTACTTTTTGGACTGCTCTATTGGGCTTAGACCTTCTGCCTGTTGATATTGGATTACGCTATTGTTTTGCCCTGGATGTAACTGTTTGTTTGGAAATTGACCCTGATAAAAGATAAAGCCTTTGATATTTGGGTTAAGAGTGGAATCAATATATTACAAGATCTATATATAGATGATACTTTTGCATCTTTTGATGAATTGGTTAACAGATTTAAGATTCCCAGGTCCCATTTCTGAGTCATTCCATGAAAATGGCACAATTTGAGTCCCTCTCACCTCTTATGGTGTATTTCATCTATTGGGTCACCAAACTTTATATTTAAACAGCTTTACATATATATTGAAATGCACCCTTTAATACAGTGTAAAAAAACAGAACTAATTTTTATCTTTTTATGAGAAATAATACAGTTTTTTCATTTGACACCACCTATTTTGTCATGTCCCTCATGGCCTTGATGAAAGTTTACTTTGAAAATACCAAATAAAACTATTTAAAAAGTCAATAAATTTTGATATCAACCTAAACATCTATTTGTGCTCTTTTGCTGGTAATGTTTCTTTTTTTAAAATTTAATTGTTAATTATTCATTAAAATCACAATTATTTCTGTACCTGAGTAACCCCTCAACCCCGTTACACGAATGATCCCACCCCCATAAATACAATGGTGTGATCCAGAATTCCATATACATCAGGAAGTGACATCACTGAAGTCTTTTGGACAACAGGACCACAGAGACAGGCAAGTTGCTCCCATCTTTTCCTTTATTTTAGTCATTTATCTTGTGATATTGTGGTCTTCAAACTCAATGACTCAACACCGTAACATGAAAAAAAGATAGAAAACTACTACTTATGAAATTTTTTTTTGTTATTTCATGAATATATGGTGATTTTGAATTTCATGCATGCCATGTGCTCTCTGTCTGGTATTCACTACATTGAGCAGCGGCCATTTTGTGCAAAAATCTCAACCCCGTCACACTCAACCCCGTTATGTTTTTGATTGTAACGGGGTTGTGAGATTGCGATGGGGTTGAGATTTTAATACTTTGATTGTTAAGTTATCCAATTATTTAAATTAATTATTATTATATTCAATCAACATTCTTATACTGCATGCATGCTGAATGTGATTTATGTTCCATGTTAAGAATGCGAGTAAGATGGCACCAACAACAGCAGCAGAAAGGCAAAGGAAGTATCGGGAACGCCTTAAAGCTGATCCTGAAAGAAGGGAGAGATACCTGCAGATTGAGCGTGAGAGATGGAGAAAGAATGTAGAGGCAGGGAAGAAGAAAGCAATTAATCAACTGAGTAAAAGAGAACAGTGTAAGAAAAGAAAAATGTGGAGAGCAGCTTACCATAGGAGCAAGGAGAGGAAAGAAGTGCTCAAGAACTTGAGCACTCCTCCACAGAGTCCTGATCAGGGAGATCACCCAGAGCAGCCTTCACAGCCAAGATCTTCAAGGTTAGGGCAATAGGTAGTTAACAGTGTCATAGTGAAAATGCCATTTTATGTCATTTTTCACAATGTCATTTTAGAAACAGGGAGGGCAGGAGGAAAAAGGCATAACTTTCCACACCCAAATCAAATTTTATTGTTTTGTTTTGTAGGCAACGTCTGGTGGCTCGGAAAAAGTACAGAAGAGAAAAAAATAAGCTCAAGAGGCAAATAGCGGAACTCCAGGAAAAACTTGAAAAAGAAAGAAAAAGCAAAAAAAAAAAAAGGTGCCAACGTTCAAAGAAATCTTCGGATTCACCACAGTCGAAAATAACACGACTCACTTCAAATTGCCCCGTTAACCCCCAAATAAAAAAAACCTTACTTTTCCATGAATCACTCATTCAAGATATTAAAAATAAATACAAAAAAGCCACCAAGGACAGAGAAAGGCAGCTGATTGCCAAAGTCACAACAGGGAGAATTATAAAAAAATACAGGTTGCAAAAGTTTGCAAGTGACTCCCTCGGATTTTCAAACAAGAATTTTAGACATCATGACAGTCTTCATTTTGAAAGAAAGAGGACCAGCAGGTTCACTGAAGACTTCAAAAAAAGAATCAAGGCATTCTATCTCAGGGATGATGTGAGTAGAATGACCACAGGAACCAAACAAACACTCACAAAGAACAAATTAAAAATGCAGAAGAGGTTCCTGATGGACACAATAGAAAATATCCACAGAAGATTTTTGGCAGAAAACCCAGACCAGACGATATCCTATTCCCTTTTCTGTCATCTTCGCCCCTTTTGGGTTGTGAATCCAACACTCTCTGAACGTGACACATGCATGTGTAAGTTGCATGAAAATCTCAGGTTTCTGGCAGTGAAGCTCCGTCAGTTGAAACTCATTGAGACTGCCAACATTGAAGAGTTGATAGAGAAGGTTTGCTGCAACTCATCCAGCAAGAGTTGCATGTATGGAGAGTGTGTCCATTGCAAGGACAAAACTGTCCACATCACAAGTGCATACAACAGCACCGCAAACACATCATTTACCCAGTGGGTAATAGAGGACAAGGTAATAGAGGACAAGGAGATAGACAAAAAGGGAGAAAAGGCAACTGTCAAGGTGACAGTCAAGAAATCTGTGGAGGGCACACAAGAGGACCTCATTGAGCTCTTCCACAGCTTTGTAAAGAAATTTAAAATGCATCACTTTAATATCAAGCAGCAGTATGCCTTCTGCCGTGAGCTGAAGAACAACATGTCAGGGGAGGAGGCTTTGATACATGTTGACTTCTCAGAAAACTACAGCTGTAAATACAGTTCTCAAGTTCAGGCGGTCCACTTTGGGGCTTCACATCAGCAGGCCACGCTTCATACTGGTGTGTTGTATGTTGGTGGACTCTCAGAGCCTGTGTGCTTTAGCACCATCTCCCCCAGTAGACATAAAGGCCCTCCAGCAATATGGCAGCACCTAAATCCTGTGCTAGATTACCTTCAAGGCCAACATCCACAAGTGTCTGTGCTGCACTTTTTAAGCGACGGACCCTGTACGCAATACAAACAATGAGGAAACTTCTACCTTTTCACTACAGAATTGGACAGAAGAGGATTCAAGGATTCAATTTTTTGAGGCTAGTCATGGAAAAGGAGCACCAGATGGTGTCGGGGGAGCCTTAAAAAGAGCAGCTGACATGATGGTAGCAAAGGGGCATGACATCCCAGATGCAGAAGAGTTATTCAGGGCCTTGTCTGAAACAAACACAAGTGTGAAACTGTTCTTTGTGAAAAGTGAAGATGTTGAGGAAGCAATGGAGAAAATGCCAAAGCAGATACCAGCTGTTCCTGGAACCATGAGAATTCACCAGGTCATTACTGTAGCTCCAGGAGAACTGATGGTTCGTGATGTAAG
Organism: Labeo catla; assembly: GCA_012976165.1. Classification (NCBI taxonomy): domain Eukaryota; kingdom Metazoa; phylum Chordata; class Actinopteri; order Cypriniformes; family Cyprinidae; genus Labeo; species Labeo catla. The sequence goes on along the minus strand of VONZ01000906.1, from coordinate 168,901 downwards.
CTGCATGTGCACAACACGGAAGCAGTTTAACTGCAAGTGCTTCAACACCCAGTGTTTCACTTTTGGCCAGAAGATAGAAACGGCTGTATCACAGACAGCCAGTGGGGGGAATCCAGAAAAAGAAATCCAGTGGGAAAGTCCAGAGCTGATTGGTAAATGGTGTATTCTCAGATATGACGATGATTTGTATCCAGGCATCATTCTAAACATACAAACAACACATGTCCAGGTCAAATGCATGCATCGTGTTGGGTCAAACCGATTCTTCTGGCCGCATCAGGATGATATCCTCTGGTACCTGTTTGATGATGTCCTTGAACTCATTCCACCCCCACAGACTGTGACAAAGCGCCATGTGGAAGTCTTGAAAGAGGTGTGGAACCGACTCACAAGATGAATTCATGAAACAAAAGGCACATTCATGCATATATACAGACACACACACTGATGCAGGCACACACACGCAAAAACACTCTGACATGGACACAGACACAGGCGCTGATACAGACAGACACATTGAAATCGTTAACTGATTATTATTGTTATTAGTTTAACCAGTTCATCAAGTTTAATTGTATGTTATCGGAGCAAGGATGAGGTGACTTTTAGCACACCTCATGAGGCGCTCTTATGCCTAGACACACACACACCCACCCACCCACCCTCACATACACAAACACACACACACACACACATTATGTTACATTTGAGCAATTCACTTTACAATGTTTGTTAGTTGTTAATATGCTGTTGTGGTTGTTTTTACTTTAGATTAATAAAACTTAATTCTACTTAATTTGTATCTGGTGTCCTTCCTATGGTTACAAAATGAGATATAATGCTAATGGAAAGTCCTATACATTGAATTTGAGAGTAAACAACTGTTTATATGTAAAGCTGTATTTGTCTCTTCAACCCCGTTACCATCTTCAACCCTGTTATGCTAGTCTCAACCCCGTCACACCTACATTTTCATATATTATTTTCTTAAAATGTTGAAAAAATAGTTTAATGTTTGCTGATTTGTGTCTAAAATATTGAGCGCTATCATATGATCATTGATTTTGATTACAATTCTTAGTTAAACAAAATTTTTGATGAAAAATGACAAGATTGCTTTCACTTATTAGTTACATTTCAGGATTTAAGAGAGTAAAAATGTGTGATTTTATGTCATTTTTCTATTTAAAATTATTGAATTAGTATGGGGGACATCTGATTAATGTAAACATATTGATTTCTTTAGAAATACATTTTATGATAATATTCAGAGAGCCTCCAAAGTGTCCATAACGGGGTTGAAGAATTACAGTCACCACATCTTGAAAATATGATCAATAATAAAAGAAAACTAATGCCTGAGATGGGAAAATGCATTTTTCTGATAGTTAAATATATCCTTAATGATGTGGGATACACATACAAATAATACATTTTGGTAAAAAATGTGAAAATATCCAAGTCCAATTTTAACCATTCTCATGGAATGACTCTTCTTTAGATATCTACAAGTCAGAATTTTTTTGGTCCTGCATACTGATTGTTTTCCTTCATATCCCCCTACATCTCTGTTAGTCAATTTTTAAGGTAGGGCAATTCAAGACAGTACACCGGCTCCATTGGTCGAAGGTTAGGTTATCTAAATTTGGACCAGAGGTAGACCCTATTTGTGACAGATGTAGCCAGGCTCCTGCAAGCCTCTTACATATGTTTTGGACATGCCTAAGCCTGTATAACTTCTGGAAATTGATTTTTGAGGCATTCTCAGAAATAATAGGTTTGCCAATCGACCCATCTCCTTTTATTGCTGTATTTGGTGTTACAGCACAAAACATAAGTAGCTATGATTGTAAAATGTTGGCCTTCTGCACACTACTTGAAAGAAGATTAATACTGCTCAAATGGAAAGACCCCTTCCCCCCTACTTTTCTTCATTGGATTAAAGAGATCATGTAATATCTTAAACTGGAAAAAATTAGGTACTCTCTTCAAGGGTCTATCCAGAAATTCTTTGCAATCTGGCAACCTTTCTTGTCATTTGTTGGAAAATTCATGTAAGGAATGCAATCCCAAATTTTTTATTTTTTTTTTTATTTTTATTTTTTTTTAAATTGTGTCTTTATGTATTCAATGTATTTCTTAAGTAATTTATATTTTATGTCTGATGGGTTAAGGGCTGGGTTGGGGTATGTTTTTGTTTGTTTGTTTTTTTCTGCATATTGTAAATCTTAAAAAAAAAAAAAACCCACAGAAAATTAGAACTCAGATACAACAGGATGAAAAGATCATCAAAATAAGAGTCTCAGAAAAGAACAACACCAAACCTGGACAATTTACCCAATATTTTATGTACCAATCAGTTTCCTTAACTTATGATACAATTGAGAATAATTAACTAGGTAAAATGTGTGTACAACTAAACGAAAGGTTTAGTTAAAGGTTTAGTTAGTTGGTTTTAAATTACCGCTGCTCAGAGCACATATTGTCTCAACCTACAGATCACGGTTGTATAAAAGGTTTAATGTGGATCAGATTTATTCATTGATTCACAGAGATTAATAATTCAGATTCGGTCAAATATTCACATTACCAAATCCAGATTACCAGTACTCTGAAAGAAACCATATATTGCAATGTAGGCTACATATACATAAAGAACAAACAGTAAAACAATCATAGTGGGGTGTTTTTCCATGACTAAAGTGTTTAATTTTAAGTAACTAAAGGAAGGTTACAACTGTAATTATGGTTCCCTGCAGAGTGAAACGAGACAGTACATCTGGGATTGAGACTTTGACTTTGTCTGACTCATGTGTAAACACAACATGTCTACTGGGTAAATACAGCCTATGACGTCATTACTGGAGCATCATGAGTATAACAGTGTATCTGCAATGTACATCAACAGTTTTTTTTTTTTTTCAGGAGCTGCTTGTTTGTATATATGTGTAACATAAACCCTGAATGTGCTCATGACATTGCATTCATGGAAATCTCCTTTCTTGCTTTGTTCTCTCTTGAGTGATGAGATGATGATGATGATGATGATGATAATAATAATAATAATAATAATAATGAATAATAATCATCATCATCATCATCATCATCTAGTCATTAGGTGATTAGGATGGCCAATCAAAAAAATGTTTGATTAAAATAAAATAGATGTTTGATGCAAAGAGACGTTAAAAACTCTGGATCATGAGCTGCTTGCATGTAAATTAACATAGGCTTTACAGTATAAACACTACATATTTTGTTAATTTATTTGATTGAAAACCATGTACCTCAGAATCTCCAGCTGACAGTTTGGACTTTTCAGTCCATCAGTAAGAAGTTTCACTCCAGAATCCTTCACGTCATTGTTACTCAGGTCCAGTTCTCTCAGGACAGAGTTTGAGGATTGTAAAACTGATGATAAACTCCCACAAGATTGAGCAGTGAGATTATATCCACATAACCTGTTTGAAGAACAAAACAAACAACTGTAATGAAAACAAGTAAATGGCCTTCCTTTCGATTTTAAATGAATGTTTCAGTAATTAAATTTTTCATAAAACATCTGTTACAGCAATGCAGGGAAGTTTGTATTTATTTAAATGAACAGTGAAGATTTTAGTGCTTGATTACTTATGCATGCTGGTGCATTTTTGGCAAGATACTTTCACCTGGCTGTTGTGAAGTATCTGAAGCATTGCTAATCAAGACATTATTGTGTTTGACACTCATAATGCTGCCTACATGAAGACGGCTTTTGTTGCTGCACTTCAGTCATTATTCTCAAAGTCCTTGCACATAAAATGCAAGGCCCACATCATGAACCTCATCAGGACCACTGCAAAAAATGTTTTTCTTACTTAGATTTTATTTGTCTTGTTTCCAGCCAAAATATCTAAAAATTCTTAAATCAAGAAGGATTTTCTAGACAAGCAAAAATTATTGTCTTGTTTTCAGAAAAAAAGACACATTTAAGTGAGTTTTTGCTTAGAACAAGCAAAATAATCTGCCAATGGGGTAAGCAAAATAATCTTATTTCAAGATAAAAACAAGATTATTTTGCTTACCCCACTGGCAGATTATTTTGCTTGTTTTAAGCAAAAAAAAAAAATAATAATAAAATAAAAATAAATTTGATGTCTTTTTCTGAAAATAAGACAATCATTTTCGCTTGTCTAGAAAATCCTTCTTGATTTAAGAATTTTAAGATATTTTGGCTGGAAACAAAACAAAAAATCGAAGTAAGAAAAGCATTTTTTTGCAGTGACTCTACAGAGGAGTTCATTGAGTTGGAAATGGAGGTAGACCTGAATCAAATACAAATCTCTGTACAAGATTAAGTATAAGTAAAATTATTCCTTGTTAACCTGTCAGACTTCCTTCCAATTTAAAATCATAGATAAAACAATATCACAGCCTAGTTGTATACTATTGTTTTAATTTTCAGAATTTTAATTACATGTAATGTATTGGTGTGAACACTGTATGCATGGCCTCATTTTGACTCTCATTTTTCATCCCCAGATGTGTGGCAGATGTTCACTGCCATCGGTGGTAAAAGTTCATGAGACACTTAAAGAGACAAATCTGGCTCAATATCTAAATGCCCAGATGAGCATCATGGTTGACAAATGCAAGGTCAAGGTGTTTGAACCCTGTAACACTGCATTTACGGATGACAATGTGTTACAAATACTTTCCACAATTCACTGATGTGCCACAAAATGAACTAACTTCTTACTTGGCAAGTCTGGGCACAGCAGCACTCAGAGCTTCATCACCTGGAGTGGTGGATTTGGATGTGTTCTGGAAAGGCCTACTTGAGAGACTACCTGCATTGAGTACCTTGACTAAATGATACAAAGATGCTGTCTCAAACTCAGCAGATGCTGAAGAAAGCAACAGCGTCTACAAGCTGGTTTTGTCAAGATGAAGGAAATCAGCTACTAACCAAAATCTCAGAGCCTTTATTTTAATGTACCACAACCAATGTCTCATCAGTGGAATTTTTGAGAGAGAGGAAACTGACGATGATTCAGTAGATTTTGATCTAATTTGATCAAATGCAAAATGTAGTCAACTAAATGTAATAATATCAGTTTTACATGCAAATATTAATATTTGCAGAATTTTTAAACTCAAAATATAATAGAAAAAGGACTGTGTACAGGGGGCCCAGAGGCCAGAAGGGGCCTATAAAGCTCTTTCCAAGGGCCCCTGACCCTAAATGCGATTTCTACTGAGGGGGATCCACTTACGATTGGTGCGATTTATAATCCTCAAACACCCCCTCCCCAACCCTCGGAGAGATTTTTTTTTTTTATCAAGGGGTTCTCCTTGTATTTTCTGTGATTTCTGTGATTTTTAGGCCCTCTGCCATCCCCCATAACCACCAGGGGGAACACCAAACATCCTAAAAACACCCCACCCCTCATGCACTCACCAACCCATACCACCCCAACTTGCATTAATAGAATAACGAGAACAGGGGGAATAGTTTACCTTGTGACACCATTAATTGTAAATATTGAGGATAATCCTGTTTTTACACCCTAATCTGGCAACAAATCTCAGGGGATACTCACATTTCAAAATATAAACAACATGAACAACATATGACTTAATTTTCTTTTTCAACATCTCAAGATAATGGTTAGAATGAATACTAACAGTAGTATTGCATCTGCTGAAAAAAACCTAAGATTAATATATTGCCAACTGTCTACATTTTCTAAATGTCCAGCCCTATGGATGTATATGCTGGCTTTAGGTCAAACTGAAAAAACTACCACAGAAAATTTTAACCAAGTCATGTGACCCCCATACTCCAAACAACCTCAACTATGATAATGATAACAGTATTGGATGAAAAATTCTTCCTCATGCCTCCTACAAGAGACTAAAGAACATGAATCCTGTGGTGCATGTTGCCTGTTTGAGGTTTAACAAACCATTATCTTTGACTTTTGCCTTTAATAAACTCCTAGTTTGCTGCTTATTAATAGTTAGCAAGGTAGTTGTTAGGTTTAGGTATTGGGTAGAATTAGGGATGTAGAACATGGTAATGCAGAATATGTGCTTTATAAGTACTAATAAATAGCCAGTAGGTTATTATTAATAGGCATGCCAATAAGCAACTATTTAATAGTGAGAATTGGTTCCTATACTAAAGTTTTTACATTGTTATTTTAAATAATTATTTAATTAATTGGTTTATAATTAATGCATTGTTTGCACATTAACAATGTGCAAAAAAGTGTTTATGTGGTCAAGTTTGTAAAGTGAAGTGATTGTTTTCAGTGTTACCTACCAAACTGATCTGGATTCTTTAACCACAGGTAACAGATTCTGAAGAACTTCATCTGTTGTATGTTGTTTTCCAATAAACTGTTTTAGATAAAAAACATCCATCTTCTGCTCTGATGTCAGCAACACATAAACCAGAGCTGACCACTGTGAAGAGGAGAGTTTGGTTTCTCTTATTTTTCCAGATTTCACATAATCTTGTATCTCCTGCATCAGTGAATCATCACCCAGTTCATTCAGACAGTGAAAGAGATTGATGGATTTCTCTGGAGAACGATTCTCCCTGATCTTCTGTGTGATGTATTGAAGTGTTTTCTCTTTTTTATAGAAGCAGCTTCCTTTCTGTGTTAGTAGTTTTTGTAAGAGAATCTGATTAGACTTCACTGGGAGACCCAGAAGGAAACGCAGGAAAAGATCCAGATGTCCATTCTTACTCTGTAAAGCCTCATCCACAGCTCTCTGATGCAGATTAAATAATGAATTATATTTCTTCTGGTTAAAAATCCTAGACAACAGACTGTTTTTGTCAAATACATTTCTCTTCTTGATTATAAAAGAGCGGTGTGCATATAGAGCTGCTAGATGTTCCTGAAGGCTCAGATGAACAAAGCAGAAGACTTTCCCCTGATACAAGCCCAACTCTTCTCTGAAGATCTGAGTGCACAATCCTGAGTACACTGATGCTTCTGTCACATCAATGCCACACTCTCTCAGATCTTCATCATAGAAGATCAGGTTGCCTTTCACAAGCTGCAGAAAAGCCAGTTTCCCCAGTTTGAGGATCATGTCTTTATCCTTCACTTTCTTCTCATAGTCCTTTTCATGTTTGATGTTGGTCTGGATGATCAGGAAGTGTGTGTACATTTGAGTAAGAGTCTTGGGAATCTCTCCACTCTCTGCTTGACTCAACATCTTCTCTAGAACAGCGGCTGAGATCCAGCAGAACACTGGGATGTGGCACATGATGAAGAGGCTCCTTGATGACTTCAGGTGTGAGATGATCCTGTTGGCCAGACTCTGATCACTGATCCTCTTCCTGAAATATTCCTCCTTCTGTGGATCATTGAAGCCTCGTACCTCTGTCACTCGATGGACACACTCAGAGGGAATGAGATCAGCTGCTGCTGGTCTGGAGGTGATCCAGATGAGAGCAGAAGGAAGCAGATTCCCCACAATGAGGTTCATCAGCAACACGTCCACTGAGGCTGATTCAGACATATTACACAGTTTCACTTCGCTCTTAAAGTCCAGAGACAGACGACACTCATCCAGACCATCAAAGATGAACAACACTTTATATTCATCACAAGACATTTTCATGTCTTGTGTTTCAGGGAAAAAGATATTAAGAAGATCTGAAAGACTGAGTGTTTTGTCCTTCATCAAGTTGATTTCTCTGAAAGGAAGTGGAAATATGAGCTGGATGTCCTGATTCTCTTTCCCTTCAGCCCAGTCCAGGATGAACTTCTGCACAGAGACTGTTTTTCCAATGCCAGCGACTCCCTTTGTCAGCACAGTTCTGATGGGTTTGTCTTGTCCAGGTAAAAGTCTAAAGATGTCATTGCATTTGATGGCTGTGTCCTCTGTTGCTGCTCTCCTGGATTGTGTCTCAATCTGTCTCACCTCATGCTCATTATTGATCTCTCCACTCTCACTCTCTGTGATGTAGAGCTCTGTGTAGATCTCATTCAGCAGTGTTGGGTTTCCCTGCATTGGTGTTCCCTCATACAGACACTCAAACTTCTTCATCAGATTTGTTTTAAATGTGTTGTAGACGTCATGACTGTAAAATAAATATCCCACATTACTACATTAGCTGATAAGCACAATGTCTTATATATTCTGTATCATATTTTTAGATCATGTCTCTTACAGAAATGTTATACCTGAGACCAGGCTGTGTATCTCCACTCTTACAATCTAATGGTTGAATCACAGACCCGTCACTCTTCATAGACACACAGCTGGACTCTGATCTCTTCTTCTGAACTGGACTAAAACAGATTAAAGTTCATCCTTTAAATGGCTGTATGCAATAAATCAACTATACATTTATCATCAAATTCACTTTAAAGTGCCCTTAATAATAAGTTCATACACTGTGTTTATACAAAAACTATGAACTGAACTGTGACAATATGATAATATAAAATGTTGTGCTATAATCATTTTAATACAAATGTTGTACCTGAAACCAGGCTGTGTATCTCCACTAGTAAAGTTTATTGTTTGATTCATAGACGTGTCTTCATCTGTAGTGTCTTTAACTACTATGTATTACATCAAAATAATAAATTGTTAGATACAATGTACCTATTTCTGTTCATGCTGAATTACACAACACTTTGGCGGCTGTTGATGTGGGACACATTTTATAGATAAGGTTATAAAGAGGTTCAGTAGTATGATTTGGTTTACAGGTGGGTTAAGGTGTTAATAATTAAGGTGTTAATAATTATCAATGTAACTACATTAATTAAAGATGCAATTACAGGAAGATATTTTAAATAGAAATACAGTGTAAAAATATGTTTGTATACAATAATTGCATTGTATCAGATGATTTATTTTGAATGTTGGTACATAGTAGTTAAAGAAACTTAAAATAAAGTGGGTCCATCAATCCTTGTAATTGCTGATTATCAAGAAATCAACTACATTTATTATTATCAAATTCACTGTAAAGAGCACTTTATAATCATTTCATCCACTGTTCATACAAAAATTGTAAACTGAACTGTTATATGATAATTTAAAAGGCCATGCTATAATCATTTTTATACAAATGTTTTACCTGAGACCAGACTGTGAATCTCCACTGTTAAACGTTATTGGCTCCATCATAGACCCGTCACTCTTCATAGACACACAGCTGGGCTCTGCTTCTGATCTCTTCTGATGAACTGGACTAAAACAGATTTAATGCTTTATGATGAGAACTTAACATAACAAAATAATAATCTTAATATACTTAATATAAGGTATTTTTATGAAAAACTCTTGTGGAGGCTTATTTATTTTTTAAATACAGAACTTCAAATACTCAAAAATACACTTTTCATAACACAAAAGGTAATTTGATGTCTTTCAAATTACGACCTGTTTATCACATTGACTTAAAGAGGATGATCTTGCACCATATTGATATAAACATGCAAAGAAAAAGAAAATATGTTACATTTGTTGTCATTTACAGCATGAAACATTACATACGTTTGTAAAGGAATTAAGGAATTGCAGAGGTTTTTTTTTTTTAAGTTTAATTAAATGAAAAAATGTAAAATTATATATATATACGGTGCGATCTAGGAAAACCCAACACATGGTGAAAGTTGACATTTTTTAGGTTTTGATACCATATGAAAGCTGGGTTCAAGCCCTTTCCAAAACTTTATATATATACACACACACACACACACACACACACACATGTATATACATGTATGTACCGGCATATCATATGACCATTAATTTCATGTGAACATGCAAATGTGATATTAATTGAACCCCTTAAACTCAGGGGTACTTAAAGTAAATATATTAGGTGGGAAAAAAAGTGTATCCTTGCATTACATGCAAATCAGAAACAATGTAATTTTGTGTATTTTAATGTTTGAAAACGAAGAATTTGTGAGGATCAATACATTTTGAATAATTTACTGCTGTTGCGGAATAAGATGTAATCAATAAAAAGTAACTAATCACATTCAGAGTATTTTAAAATCTATTATTTGGTTTTAATCAGTGTCATTTCATACAAAAATTGTGAACTGAACTGTTATATGATCATTTAAAAGGCCATGCTATAACCATTTTTATACAAATATTATACCTGAGACCAGACTGTGAATCTCCAGTGTTAAACATTATTGGCTCAATCATAGACCCGTCACTCTTCATAGACACACAGCTGGGCTCTGCTTCTGATCTCTTCTGATGAACTGAACTAAAACACAACAGGTTTAATGCTTTATGATGAGAACCATCTTAATATAACAAAATAATAATCTTAATATACTTAATATAAGGTATTTTTATGAAAAACTCTTGTGGAGGCTTTATGGTCTTATTTATTTTTTAAATACAGAACTTTAAAATATTAATTTATAACACAAAAAGTAATTAGATGTCTTACTCAAAATGCCTGTATCCTGGGAAAACATCTTCATCTCCAGATGTTTGAGTTTCATCCATGATGGATTTCAACATTTTGATCTCCACCACTGACTCTAGATGGAAGAGACAAACAAAACCAAAAAACTACAGTAATTAAACAGCCTTATTCTGGATTGTGAAGAATTGATCCTGTCTGTTTAAAATGGGAAAACATGTAAGTCTATACATTTACATTCACTTTTGTAAAATTCTTATCATTCAACTCGATCTCAAGCCAAACTCACACGGTGGAGATTAAATTGCTGCAGTTCACATAACTGATGGCTTAGCAACACAGTCAGTACAATAACAGACACTGGTGGACTCAATCTGCGGTTGAACAGTTTGAACAGGTCTGATGACTGTACTGTACCACTGCTGTCACACACAGGTGTTGTGATGCTAATGGTGTCATATACAGACAAGTAGTCTGATTAAAAACTCCTGTGGTCTGCTCACACTTATTTCAGACATTAGTATTTACACTGCAAAAATTAGTAGCTATCTGTTTCCAGTAAAAATATTAAAATATCCTAAAATATAAGCTTACTTTACAGGCAAACCTTTCTATACATGCTATACATTTAAATATATTATTTTCTCTCTTTTTTATATGTATTTATATCTAAAATGAAAAATATAGTTTCTACTATGCTGTTTCAAAAACCAATAGACAAAAATACATTACTTTCTTCTGATATAACAGAGAATGACAGAGAATGACAGAGAATTTTGGTTAACGTGACCTCTGCATCACACCGTAATTGTAAAATTTGTAGCTAATCCAGTACTTTACACATTTTAGGTAATAAAACCTGACTGCTTTGGATTACTTTTGATCTACTTTTGACCTGTTTATCACATTGTCTTAAATAGGATAATCTTGCAGCATATTCATCTAAAAATGCAAAGAAAAAGAAAATATGAAGAGTTCAGATGCAAAACCCTCTAAAAGCCACCTTGGCCAATGCTCTGAATGCTCTGGACACATATAATATGTCCATCAAATACTTTTACTTCAAAACTCGCTAAATCCCAGACTCAGCCCAATCAGAAGTACCAGTACTTAGGTAAAAACCTATACATAGGAGCCTGATAAAAAAATGCTTAATTTAAAGAAAAACATCAGATGGATTTACAGGCTTTTACATCTGAACTCTTCATATGTTCCATTTGTTGTTATTTGCAGCATGAAACATTACATGTTCCCCTGTTTTTTTTTTTTTTAGTTTAATTAAATAAAAAAAAAAAAAGTTGAGGATCAATACATTTTTAATTATTTATTGCTATTGTGTGAATAATATGTAATCATTAAAAAGTAACTGTAATCTCATTCAGAGTATTTTAAAATGTATTATTAAATTATATAGACATTTGTGACAGGAATTTGATAGAACAATATTTTAAAAGGATAACCACAGATTTGGTTTCAAAGTGAAGAAATCAAAGAGAATTCAGTTAATAAATAATGATCAAAGAAAACAAAAAGAAACATTTTAATTTATATTCTCACTTATACCAAGAATAGTTATCAGATCCAATTCATTGTGAATAAATGTAGGTTTATCAGATGTTCACTTATAAAAGATCTCAAAATTTGGCAACCACATTAGTAAGATCAGATGCTGCAAGTGATGACAAAAAGCAGACATATAATGTCCGTGTCCACTGATGTATGCTGGAAAGACTCAAAAATATTGAGGATTTGAGTGAGTGAACATAAATCAGCCATTGTTACCGCTCTGATTGCTGACACTTTATTGAGTGTAATTGTGATATTAAACAACTTAAATGTAAATACATTGAGAAAGTGATGACTTCCCTTTCTCAATCATAAAGGTGAAATATTCTGCTTATATTAAGAAAGGAAATGTATGAGTTTTATATATATGAAATACATTTATTATATTTCATTTTACCTACAGTGTACAAAACTACCTAATTTCAAACTTTAACAACTGTGGAATATGTTGTAGCAACAGTAGGCTACTTTCATTTACACCAGTGGTTCTCAACCTTTTTTGGGCCAGTGCCCCCCTACCCATTATCCAGGTCCCTCACCGACCCCCATCAAATAAATCATAGTCTAATTGTCCTCACTGAATATTAAAGTTGATTATTATTATTTTGTGTTTATAATGAGGACTGTTATTATATTTACAGTAATTCAAATGCATGGGGTCATTATGATTTTTAGGAAATTACTTTATTTCAAGGATGCATTGAATTAATCAAAAAAGACAGTGAAGTACTTTTTACAGTAAATTATTTTAAAATAAGTGTAATAACATTCATTTACAGAGTTTTTAAGCATGTTGGTGGTTTTCATTGCTACAGCTTCAGTGTTGTTGAGATGTGGATATATCTTGTTGCCCCAAATTTAAAAAGACTAAATAAAAATGACATAGTGGACATTGTTATTTTGGTGAGTGAATACCACATTTCCACATAAACCCTACTTTACGATATTTCATAGATTTTGTGAGAATATTTCAATTCTAGAAAAGTTGGGACATTTTGTAAAATGATAAAATCTGTGATTTGTTCATCCTATTTAACTTTTATTTAATTGACAAAAGTACAAAGAAAAGATTTCCAAAGTTTTCACTGACCAACTTAAATATATTTTGTAAATATAAACATATTTTATAAGTATGCATCCCACTCCAAAAAAGTTGGGACAGAGGCAAAATGAAAGTGAAAAGGTTATAGAACAACCAAATAAACTGCTTTGAAACACAGCAAGCAGCAAGCATTACCAATTCACATTGGTAACAGGTGAGGGTATCATGTTTGGCTATAAATGGAGCTTCTCAGTCTTCGCAAGCAAAGCTGGATCATGGCTCAAAATTTGTTTATATTAACAAAATAACAAAAGTTGGCCAGTGAAAACATTGGATTTTTTTTCTTTTTTCTTAAGTCAATTAAATAAAGGCTAAAGAGAACAAATTATATATTCTTGATTTTATGGCATTTCACAAAAAGCCCCAACTTTTAATTGGGGTTGTAGAAAGATGGGGAACATATGCTCCTCATTTTCAAAATAGTTACTATTTTAGTGCTGTCCTGATTTATATATTTGTTATCTTCAATTCAATTTCAAATCTTGCCTTTTTTTTCAGTGTGTTGTGCCAAACTAGCAGCGAACAGCACTACTACACTGACCGCGAACAGCGCCACACGTGTGTTAAAGCACATTGATCCCGTTATAATCAGTCGTTCAGCAACAACTGAGCACGAGCGCTACAGTAAACGGATACCACGTTCTATTTCTGCCCACGGGATTCCATACGCCGGCGCTACCGACAAGTTGAAAATGGATATAGAAGGTGCGTTTTGATGTATCCAGTGTAGAGACAGCGTTAGGATGTGGCAGACCATTTTCTTTTGTAAGTTTCAGCTCATACATCTTTGGTGTAAACTCGTCTTGACCAAACGCCCCCCAGGAACAGCTCAGCGCCCCCCTTTCAAACATATTGCTTCCAGCGCCCCCCGATGCTGTCCGAACGCCCCCTGGGGGGTGGTACCGCCCCCGTTGAGAAACACTAATTTACACTGATCATTATATCAATTATATAAAAGTTTAATAAAAAGAACATGAGCATAAAATGTTGTAATCCCTGTTTGTCCGTATTTAATCAGAATTTTTTGAGTGTTTCACGATTGAGTTAGTATTTTATGCTTACTTACATTAATAAGAAAGTGCCATCGTGCTCCACAGCTGAAGACTTTGAACAAAATGGCTACTAGACAACAGGGGCGTAGATTTAGGGTGGACGGAGGGGATGTGTCCCCACCAATATCCTCCGACCATTGAAATGTCCCCACCAATAATTTAATCCACTTAAAAAAAAAAATTCGTGCTGTCAACATTAAGTTCAGATACAAGCAGTGCCAAATGCAGTGGATTTTTTTTCCCGTGCAAGAAGGTGTGTTGGGTGACATACATGTGAGGATGGCGACAGCAAAAAAAAAAGAAGCTGGACATAAGGAGCTTTTTTTCAAAGAAAAGTCACTTCAAGTTCGCTAGTGAATCAATCAAAGTCCATCAAAGTAACGACAACAGTTAACGTTAATGCTAGTGTTTTTTTTTTTTTTTACCGCTTTGACGCACATTCATTATAGCAGGGCAGGCTATAGTCTGTGAATACGGACTTAAAACTAACAGCAGATTAAACAGCTATGTGACCGGACTAAGTGATTGACAGCAGTGTCCACCTATCAGCACGTAGTAGGTGTGATTTAAGGGTTGATTGGCTGTTGTTTAGGATGCGTCACGTCCGATTCTCCCTCTCGTTTTGACCGTGATTGTTTGCTGCTGTCCTTTTCTTCGCGCTGCTCAAGTTCTCATAGTTCTTTTGTCATACAGACGCCGTCGTCACCGTTAGCGAAAAGGACTGTCCGTGTCTGATTCTTACCGTGACTTTTACTGCCCCGCTTTATGTTGTGTATTTGTTTTGGGGAGTGTGACGATCTCAATATTTTGAGAGACATATAAAAGAACTGTTCTGCCCCTTTTTCTTTTCATTCGTTAGAACTTTTTCTTTTGTTTTCTTTTGTCTTTAATTTTGTGGAAGTAAAGCTTGTTTGTCTTGGTTGACTTTTCATTTCTTTTCTGTTAGTTGTTTTGTTGGTTGTTTGCGTTTATATTCTCTATCATTTGATAATGCAAATCGATTTGCCTGTGATTATTTACTTTTGACTCCAAGTTGCTCTGTAATAACCTTGTAATCAAATATTTCATCCTTACAACATTTCATTGTTTTTCTTTTTGTTTGGGGTTGATACCCACATTGTGTGGGGTTATTCTATCAATTAACTTATGTCTATACTGTGTTGTGTTTGAAGTCAATTTTGTTATTGTATATTTATTTATTTTTGATTTATTGCAGGAGCTGGGGTCCCACCGGTGAACAGGTCTTCCTCTTGGTGGTGGTGGTTCTTTTTTTTTAATCGTGTGCTGTGTAGCACTTTGAGTGACTGATAGTGTGATCCAAGTGCACGGTGGTGTGTGCAAAAAAACAATTTTTTTAATTTTTTTTTTTTTTTGTGTCTAGTACTTTAAACACATTTTTGTATTAATAAACATTTGTAATTTTTATACTTCACTCACGTCTCCTGCCTAATTCTCTGAGGGAACCGAACCTGTGTGTGTGTTTGATCATTCACTCAATTTCTGGGGTTTTTGGAGTATTATTCCCTGGGGAAGTTCCTAGGGTGGTGTAATCGGATTCTCTTATTGGTAAAAGCTTGGGTTTGGCTCTCAAAATTGCACCGCTCCGTCACGTTAACATCCAACAAATGTTACAAAAATGTTAGTAACTCATTTCACAGACTTGCTGCCCAAACAGTCATAACATTAAATTGCTCCATTTTATTGTGGCATTGACATGAAGCTTATTGATATTGAAATTGATTTGTGATCATCAACACTGCAGAACAGACTTTCTTAATTGTGTTAATCAAAAATAACATATTCAAGCTGCACTACAGGGGGGTATTCCAGAAAGCTTGGTTAATTTACCATTTGGTAAATCATAACCTCTGGGTTGATTTACCCCAAACCTGCATACCATGAGTATGTCGGTTCCAAAACACCTGAGAAGAGTAAGTTTAATCAACCTCCTATTGGTTACCCAGAGTTAATGCACGCGCACGGTGCATACATAAAGACGTTTTCAATGGATCGCCGATTTCACAAGTCAAAATGGAAAATCAAAGTGAAAAAAAGAGCAGCATACTTCACAGAGGTGGAGTTGGAGGTTTTAATGCACGCATATGAAGAATTCAAGCCAATAATAATGAAAAAAAGCAATACGGCTGCATCGGCTAAAGAAAGAGAGTTGGCTTGGCAAAAAATAATGGACAGAGTAAATGCGTGATTGTATTAAATTGCAAATTTGATATCGCCTCCCCTTTTATTATAATGCAAAATAATTAAACACAGCTTCCGCATCCTTTTGACTGTTAAATCACTATGAAAGCATTTACTTTTCCTGCCATTCATTTCTTTAGGTTAACATAACAATGTATATTGACTAGGAATGTAATCCTTCTGGAGCCAGAAGAACTTTGAGCCGAGTCAAAATGAAACACAAAAACATTTTGCAAAAAGGTAAAATTTGATTATACAATTACTGAACTATTTATTAAACACGATTTAGTATATTCTTTCTGTCATGTAGCTAATAGAAAGAAGGCTGAAGCCCGTCTAACTGGCGGGGGCCCACCACCACCTCCCCTCACCCCATCTGAGGAGCTGGGGGGCAATTCATCACACACACCATGCACCACAAGTAACGTGGTGAAATGTAAGTTTACCACTATGATTTATTTTCATTATATGACTTAATAAATTACTGTCTCTGTCACTTAAAGGCTTTTTGAACATGCTTAACGTTTTTATGCAGGCTCACTTTATTTAACTGCATATGATGTATAGGCCACTGTGATCTTAGTTGCATTACTTTGACATGTTTTTTTCCTGCATTATTGGTTTTTCTTTGATAATATTGAGAATTTTATGGGTTGTATTTTCTTATAGATACTGATAGAGGGATTGTATTATTGGACCCTACAGAAAGAACACAGTCTGTCACAGTTGTAAGTGTTTTGTTGTCAGGTACCTTTAGTTGCTTTTAGATTTTATTTATTTTTTTTGTATGTATGTATGTATACTTGCATATTTCCACTGAAGGATGAAGAAGACGAAGACGACAATGAAGAGACCACATCTGGACTGACCTGGAGCCCACGCAGACACTGAAACCTAGACTTGAGGATCCCTTTGGTCATCTCCACCTTGGCCCGTGTTCGGCTGTGAGCCAGGTTAAAGCGTGTCTGTGGTCCAGGATCAGGTTCAGGGTAGGGTGTCATTAAACAGACAAGGGTATCCTCTGTCCCCCAGCAAGTAACCATTGTACTGTCTTGTAATGATTCAAGTGTACAATACAAATATAGTAAAAAAAAAACCGAAAAAAAAAAACCATATAAAGCAAAACATACCCTGCTGAAATGTCTGGCATAATGATGACTCGTGGAAAATTCTGGCATCGTGCACAGATCCTGGCCATTTTGCCTCAACATTATTAATGATGTGGGTTGCCTCACATATTACCTATAGTTAGTGGAAAAAAAGTAATGAGTTTAATGATTTTACCAAAGCAAAAAATTAAGGACACAAAATTAAGTTGTTACCTGCACATTGATACTATGAATAGATTTCCTATTAACATAGTCTCCCTCATTTATTGAAGGAGTTTTAATAGGAATGTGGGTGCCATCAATGCACCCAATTACATTTGGAAACCCTGAAATAGAAAGTCATATATGGAAGCATAAAGTGTGTGTGTGTGTGTGTGTGTGCAGGATGAATACATGTATAGATATAAATAGTATGACTACATATTAAATATGCGTCATAGATTTTATTACAAAGGACAAACCTGCCACTCTCTGGAATTCCTCTTTAATAACACGCAGAGGTTTATGGCCAGGGAACTGTACAAACGTGTGTAAGAAGCGTTTAAGTGCCAGGCATACTGTGCGAACGGCTCTACACACAGTTGCCTTTCCCACATGCTCTACATCGCCCACATTGTACAAAAAATGCCCTGACGCAAAAAACCGAAGTGCTATGCACAGAATGTTTTCTGTGCTAAGCGCAGACCTGTGTTAAATAAATTAACGATTCTTTTGAAAACCAATAATGCTCTTTCAAATAATCATTAGGAAATGAAAAGACATCAATACATGGTCTTATAACTCTCTCCCAGTGAAAAAAACCTTGTATAATTTGTGCCTCCACGTCCACAGGATCGTCATCAAAAGGGCATGCCATGCTCAGTAACCTTCTGAAACAAACTGACCCTGGAACATAACCTGCTACCGAGCAGGTAATCTTCAGAGAGTAAGTTGCTATGGTTACATACCCAGAAAGTTACCTCCGTTCTTGGAACCGAGAGTTGAGGTTATCCATTAACTTACCCTTAAACTTACTCGGGTATGTCACATAACCTGCTTTCTGGAATACCCCCCAGGTGTGTTTGATTAGGGTTGTAGCGAAACTTTTTTAGGATAGTGGGTCCCCAGGAACAGGGTTGAATATCTATGGGTTAGAGCATTCACAGTGAGGGTGAGTATATTTTCATCTTTGTGTGAACTATCCCTTTAAGAAAATATTAACATCTAAGTCTAACTGTGATAAAAGAATGAGCATGCAGATCGTTCTTACTTTAGACATCATGTGTTTCTGCCCTGAGTGTGTTGTTTCTGTCTGAAGCTAAACTACATGATTATTCTATATCTGCTCTCATCTGTCATTCAGCACATCACATCATTTGGTTATTACTCTAAACAAAAGCCTTTTTCTTATTTCTTCCTTATGCAATATGTGTCCACATTTTTTTCAGTTTTCTGTCATATTTCCTGTTTTTTGGAAACATGTTCATTTGAATGTGCTGTTTCCATTGCTGCTTCACAGGAAAAATCAACCTCAGCATTTACATGTTACTGTCATGTTACATGTGAGCCATGTTACTGTAAAAAGTCACTAATTTTCAAGTGCAACTTCTTTTTTTGCCTTTTTATAAAAAATATTAGCTACACTCTTTAGTTATTGATTTTTTCTTTGTTGTTATTAGAAATATTATGTTTAAATACAATAGTAACAAGGCATTGACACTTTCATTTCAGCCTTTGAGTGGGTCACATGACTATTTTGTTTTTAAAAAATTTCATTCTTATAAAAGTTAATGTACTTGTCACACCCCTGAACTCTTTGTATTGGTTTTTCCCTCTTGTGCCCATATATGGTTTTCTTGTTCCTGCCCTTGTTATGTCATTATTAGTTAACCTTGTATCACCTGTGTCTTAAGTTCATCGTAATCACCAATCTTTATAAAGTTGCTTTCAGTTCAGTGTTTGTCATCTGGTCTCGTCAATGAGTGCATGTGTTCCTGCCTTCTTTCTGTGGATTTACCTGTGTGGATTTACGTGTGGATAATATTAAAGACTTTTCATTGCATTTCATCTCATGTATTGTGACAATACTAGAGTTCGTTTTGATAAACAATAATCATATTTAGATTATAGACCACTTATTTTTTTATGTGTAAATAATAAAAATAAATTTATATTATATTATATTACATATATATATATATATATATATATATTCACAAATGTTCAGTCAATGCAGTGTATGATTAAAAAAAAAAAGAACAAAAGTACTTAAAACCCATTAAATGGAGACAGATTATTGCAATAAAACTACTGTTCTCCAGAGTGATGCATTAGTGATGTAGCAGAAAAAAAAAGCAGAAACACAACAATACAGCCTTAGATGAAATCAGCTGAAATAAAAAAAAACAAAAACACACCAAATCTGTCAATATCTCAGCAGAGGATGATTAGACAGCTCCAGAAATCTTATTACAAAACCGATTTGACTTTTTTTCTTTTGTACATCTACAAAAGTACAAAAAAGGTTTAGCAAGGTGATGTTGTAACAGGACTCAACATGACAAACGATAATAGATCCAAGTGTGAGCTTTATTAAACACAACGTGGTCAAAACAGGCAGGATCAAAATACCAGCAAATAGTAATATCCAAGGGTTAAATAAAAGTGAAAACACAGGCAAGGCAAGGCAAAAACAAGACAAGATAAAAAGGGAATATGCTCAGAAATGTCCATTACCAGTGGAACAAGACTTCGCAAAGGTCTGTTTGGCATGGCCCTCATTATATGGCTGCCAAACAGGAAGTTGAAGAAGCAGAGGGAGTGGTAATAGTCATTATTAGGTGAGGACTCTCTCTGCTGCTATGGTGTTACAGAATCCTAAACCCCACCCCTCCAGGAGCAACTCCTGGTGCTCAAAAAACAAAACAAAAAAACAGTCCAGGTCCAGTGGGCCAGGTCCGTGCAGAGAAAATGGCCTGGATTGTTGAGCAGTGGAGGACCTGGACCATGGAGCAATGGCAGACAGTGAAACACTGGAGGAACTGGGCCATGCTTTAGAGACAGACTGTGGAACAGTGGAGCAGGAGACCACCAGGTCAGATCCAGAGGATAAAGGAGCCATGGCAGTAAGCCAGGGTGGAGCTGATAGAGCAGGAAGCCAATGTGGAGTGGGTGACCAGCAGGCTCTGCGAGGAGTACTGCAATGGGACAAGACTCTTGAAGATTAGCCTGTGATGGAAAACGGCTGTAGTTGGTAGTTGTGATAAGACGTGGCTCTGGGATGTAAGCTGTGACATGACAAAACTCTGGAACGGTAGCTGTGGCTCTAAAAGATCAGGTGAGATGTGATGAGACTCTGGAAGATCGGTTGAGACGTGACTAGACTCTGGAAGATCAGCCGTGACTTGAGTCGACTCTGGAATGGCAGCCATGACGGGACAAGATTCTGATCTGGTCTTGGCTTTGCGAGACTCAGGTGGGGCGGTCACGCTTTGAAAAGTCTTCAGGTTGGGAGCCATTTCGTGAATAGTCTTGTGAATGGCAGCTATTTTGTAAACAGTCTCTGGATTGGCAGACATATCAGTGTTTCCCACAGAATTCTGTGAGACTGTGGTGGTGGACCTCGGTCCCACTAGGGGGGGGAGCATAGTTTCACAGGAGAAAATTGTGAAACTATGCTAAAACTTGCATAAAACAAAAACAACAGACTGAATTTCACTCTCTGACAGCAGGTGGCGCTTGTGAAATAGAGGGGAAAATGCCATCGAAACAACGCGCTTGCTCTGCTTGTACAGTATTTTCTGTGTGCGTGTCTGTTAATTTTAGTTCTTGCTTCCAAGAAATAAACCTATGAGCTTTTATTTTAGCGGAAAACTCCAGCTTCAGTGCAAACAGGTTTACAAACGCGTCTCATTACAAATCTAGTGAAATACTGTAAACATCTTCCCATTAAAATGTTGGAAATTATGCTAATGTGACAATGCGTAACTGGTTGCCGTTGCATTCTCAAACACGCGCTAAACTCACGGCAAAAACAGTGTTCACCGCATTGACTGTCAATCAAAGAGTCGCTCTGACTCTGACGCGGCAAACATCAAATCACGAACTTCTGACTCTGAATGAAGTGCTTCACAAACAAGCAGCGAAATAGACTTGATGAACGGATAAAACCCATATAACGCTTAGTTCGTTTGACGGACACTTTTCCAAAGCGATGGCACGAAACACAACGTTAAAGACGTCTATGTTAAAATGACGAGTATAAATATTTTCGGTTTATTATGAAACTGTGGCGGGACAGATGAGACTGTGGCGGCCCGCCACACTCTAGTTAATGAATGGGAAACACATATATTACTAATTAATGGTAAACACAATATATTACTAATTAAAATTAAGTTTTGATAAATTTACAGTAGGAATTTTACTAAATATCTTAATGGAACATGATCTCTACTTAATGTCCTAATGATTTAGTGTATATATATATATATATATATATATATATATACACGTATGTCTTGATGATCAGCAGTTTTTTTGCTGTTGTATGTGGATTAATTTGATGTAATATTTCAATGTTTTGAGTCTATTTCCTGTAAGAAAGATATATTTGCCCCAGTTTCGTTAAGTGGTTAATCATTTTAATTCTTTTCGTCTGGGACCATGAAGCCATGCACATTCCAAGATACCAGTTTAAGTGTTTTTTCATGATTATTAGTTTATATCTTGTGGGGAAAGAAAATGAAAGATGGACATATATTCAGAGGATATCTGGATAAAGCTGGTGATTTATGTATAAATGTTTGCGCATGTGGCCTAATGGTCACAGAGTCGGACTTGTAACCTGAAGGTTGCAGGTCCAAATCTTAGGTCCAGCTGGAATTGTCGGTCGGGGAGTGAATGTCTGTAGATCTCAATACCATGACTGAGGTGAGACCCTTGAGCAAGGCACTGAACCCTCAACTGCTCCCCAGGTGCCACAGCAATATGTCTGCCCACTGCTCCGGGTGTGTGTATGAAATTAATGAAATCTCTCTTATGACTGTGTCCATCATTTCACTGAGTGTTTTGACAGTAGTTTGAAAAGAGTTATTGGATTGTTTCTAGTTTTTCAATATGGTTGTATGCAAATTCCAGTCTTGACCAAAGTTCTTTTATTTCGTCATGTTGTGTAATCAGTAACTCTAGCTTGGTATTTATGGATGCAGATACACTGACCTTGATTTCTGTAGATCGCTGGTGTCAGTAGATGATGTCTTAATTTGTTTGTTTGATTTCGGTGTGCTTTGCTGAGTTGTAGTGTTACTGTCTATTTTGCAGCAGTTTTTGTCTTGATTGATGTCCTCGGTCCATGATTTTTTCCAGGGTACAGGTAGTGTGTTCCCATAGTTGTCGGTATGTAATAATAATCCACAGTATTGCTGCAGTTTGTACAGGTAATACAGTTAGTATAGTGAGTAAAGCTCTCTCAGTGCTGCCATGATGAATATTGCCCTCTCTGTGTGATCTTGTGTTACTCAGAGTCCGACATATTTACTGAAATATCTCACCATTCACCTCTCACTCACCATAATATGTCTGTAACTGCCCTCATATTTTGCCACAAACAGTGATAGTGAGTAAATTTTCTGTCATCTTTGCAGGACTGTGATATAATGAGTGTACAAAGTTACACATCTTTGTCAACAGTGTGTAAGTGAAGAGCACATAACAGGCACAATTACCGGCATAAACACAGGTCTCTACTGGTATAATATGCATCACATGACTAAACATGCGTCATTGTTTTTAAATACCTCCATTTTTATAGTCCACTGTACAACGCAAAAATGCCATTGTCAAATTTATGTTTTCAAAAAGCTCAGTTTTCCTTGACAAAAAATGCCATCTCAGTGTGGACTGAAGGCCTAAACAGAGAAGAAAAAAAAAAAAATTCAAATGAAAACAAATTAGTGCTGACCAGGCCTAAAATATAGAATGGTAAATTACTTTCTGGTGACAACTTAATATTGGTATCAGAATCAGCTTTATTTGCCAGATGTGCACAGGAGTTTGTTGTGGTTTTTTAAGGTGCTCCTGGTACATACATACATACGTACATACATGCATACGGACATATCTGAAAGACTTAACAATAAATAATAATGTAGGGGCTGTTTCAAAAAAGACATTAAGAAATGTTGGGATTAAAGTCCAAAACCTGACTTGAAATAACTTAATCAGAGTTAAAGTGGTACCATAAATGACTATTTAAATTTATATAATCTCATTCATTTGATCCATGATCAGGGAGTCAAGATAATTTGATTTGCACGTTTACTCTTAACCAGTCCTTAATGTTGATTATAAATCGAATCGATCGACCATGGCAAACAGCAAATATATTTGTACTGTTTATTACAGTTGAGATGTTGTGTTTTGCCCAGTGCATATTCTTCATCTGTAAATGTTAGAAAGTCATGCAAACATATGCAGTTTGCTGTCAGGATTGGCCTTCTTAAAAAGGCAAAATAATGTATGTACGTTTTCTTAATATGATAATTAAAAACCAACAGACTGATGAAAATGCGGGGCATTTTTTAATATACGACGTGTAGTGAAAATGCTGTGCAGTACAACGCAAAGTGGGACGGGTGGTCACCCTAGCTGCGCGTTAGCGCGACTCTCTCTGCAAACAATAAATGTATTCAAAAACAGTGGTTTTACCACAGTATCTAGGCTATTTTATTAATAAGAATCACGGGGAAGCGCTGACAATAAGTTTACGTATGTGCGCAGCACAATGCAATCTCCGACCTCTCTCTTCTCTCTTTGCCTGTGAACCTTTGTGTGCATCAATTAAAACAGCGCATTGATATAGAAAGGTGATTAAACTGACTTGGAACTACCTGTGTATTAAACGGTTTTACTGCAGACCTGCCAGCCAGAATCCAGTATCCAGACATTCCATGGAATAAATAATTATAAACCTTAATATAATGTATTTTTAGTATAGCAGTAAATGTAAATCAGATGTAAGCTGGCTAATACAGTTCTAATTACTAGCTCAAATGAGTAAATGTCTGTTCCTCTTCCTCTTTTATGCAGGCTTTCTATTATTTAATTTTCAATTTAGTGCTTTAAAGACTCATTTTAGATTGTAATGTTTTATTGTTAACCATAGAAGGTCCAGCTGTCATAAAACCAGAGAGAGGCCAAGAAACTGCTGATCAAATGTTTTCATATATCTTAAAACTAAATCATTAAATTTTGGGCACAGTACATTACAATTGGTTGTAGCCTATGTTTTTGAGTTGCATGCAGTCAATGGTAATATCAATGTGTTCCTATTGGTCAGTGTTAGAGGACTCAGCCTAGCCCAGCGTTTCTCAATCCCAGTCCTCACGCCCCACCGCGTCTCTCTAGTTAACGCACCTGATTCTGATAACCAGATTTGATTTCTATTTTTTGTTCCCTACTCCCTGACCAAGAGAAATCTGTTGAAGTTTACTTCACTTTATTCACTTCACTCACAACTTTATTTGTGCTGTGTTGCTGCCTGCAGGGTCTTCACACACAGACAAATCTTGTAAAAAAAAATACAATTTAAATTCATGTCTCGCACACTTTAATGACTGTTAAATGGAACACAAATGCTTGCTTCGAACTGGAATCATGGCGGTAAATCCTGTGATGTCCACTTCGCAGGGGACTTATGTTCCAATAGAACAAACATCATACGTGATAAGAGATACATACGAAATATGCAGAGCTGTGGTGCGAGGACTGGAATTGAGAAACGCTGGTTTAATCTGACAGTTAGCCTGTCCAACTAGGTTGGTTTAACGGCATTAGGTGCCAGAGTTGCCCAGTGCTCTGGGTGTGTGTTCATGGTGTGTGTGTGTGCACTTGGATGGATTAAATGCAGAGCACAAATTCACCATACTTCACCACATCTTACTTCACTTTTTCACTTTCAGTTGGTGCAAAAATATTGCCTGTTTTCTTTTAAAGGACATATCCTGACATGTTCTTTTGTTTGTTTGTTTTTTATTTATTTATATATTTTTATATTGTGTTCCCTGACGTGTAATTATGATCTTAGAATAGTTTTTGATTAAAAAAAAAACAGCATTCAACTGCATTCCTGGAGGCCCCCAACACTGCACATTTAGCATCTCTCCTTTGTCTGACACACCCATTTTAGGTCTTAGAGCAGGGGTGCCCAACTCTGTTCCTGGAGATCTACCATCCTTAAGTTCAGCTCCAACCCTGATCAAACACACCTGAACCAGGTAATTAATCTGTTAGGTAGCACTTGATAATTACAGACAGGTGTGTTGGAGCAGGGCTGGAACTAAAGTCTCCAGGTAGGTAGATCTCCAGGAACAGGGTGTGTCATCCCTGTCTTAGAGCAGTGGTTCCCAACCCACGTTCCTGGGTATTTACTGACTATTTTCCATGTTTCCTTAATCAAACACACCTGATTCAGATCATGAGCTCATTAGTAGAGACTCCGAGACCTGAAATGGGTGTGTCCGACAAAGGAGAGATGCAAAATGTGCAGTGTTGGGGGACCTCCAGGAACATGGTTGGGAACCACTGTCTTAGAGTCTGTACTAATGAGCTGATGATCTGAATCAGGTGTGTTTAATTAAGGAAACATGGAAAACATGCAGTGTTGGGGGGCCTCCAGGAACCTGGTTGGGTCCCACTGTAACAGCCCATTTTTGTGATTTGCTAACATCACTGCTCCCTTAATAAAACCTCAAAAGGAATTATTGTGTGATGAATTTTTCATCTGATGGTTGAGTGGGGAGTTTGTCCCCTTTCCTTTTTTTTTCTCCTCATCTCTCTTTAAATTTGTTGCATTTTATCCCCTAGGAGACATAAAAATGGTACATCATAATTGAGATCAGTCTATATCTAGATTTCGTAAGCTCTATCTAGATTTAGTTTTTAATTAGTTGTATAACAGCCAGCTTAAACTCTGTAGGACACCGGCCGACCAGGATCAGGTTTGGACACCCTGATGTAGGATCTAACATACATGCTTGCATATCTATCTGTTTTGGTGTTACTTGCTTTGTGGCACTAAAGTTTGGTTAACTTTTATTTCTTTGTTTTCCCACCTTAGGCCTAACAGCGCTGAAAGAGGAGAGGGAAGTACTAAATGAAACTGAAGAGAAAGATCAGTATGAGAATCTTCATGATTTCACAACTGGAGAAAAATCTTTTTTTCCCTTACAGTCTGAAAAGACTTCTACACAAAAAAGAGCTCAAAAGACAGAAACTAGGAGTTTGTTCACTTGCTTTCAGTGTGAAAAGAGTTTCAATCACCAAGAAGACCTTAAAGTCCACATGAAAATGCACACTGGAGAGAAGCCTTTCACCTGCCAACAGTGTGGAAAGAGTTTCACCAGAAAGGGAAGCCTTAAAAGTCACATGAAGATTCATACAGGAGAGAAGTCTTTCACATGCTGTCACTGTGGAAAGAGTTTCAGTAAACAAGGAAACCTTAAAAGACACATGAAAATTCACACTGGAGAGAAGCCTTTCATCTGCAAACGATGTGACGATGTTTTTTTCTGGCAAGAAGTTTCAGTAATCCTGGAAACCTTAGAGTCCATCTGAGAGTTCACCCTGGAGAGAGGCCTTACACCTGCAAACAGTGTGGAAAGAGCTTCCGCATAAAATTAAAACTTAAAACCCACATGAAAGTTCACGCTGGAAAGGAACCCTTCACCTGCCGTGTGTGTGGGAAAAGTTTCAATCGAAAAGGAACCCTTAATGCCCACAGGCGAATTCACACTTTGGAGAGCCTTTTTACCTGCCAACATTGTGGAAAGAGTTTCACTCAAAAAGGAAACCTTCACACTCACATGAGAGTTCACACTGGAGAGAAGCCTCATACATGCAAACAGTGTGGAAAGAGTTTCAGTAATCGAGGAAGCCTTAACATGCATATTAATATTCACAATAGAGAGAAGCCTAACAGATCCCCTCAGTCTGGAAAGAGTTTTGAAGTGGAAACCTTGACGTCCACCACAAAATTCACATTACGGAGAGCCTTCTTACCTGCCAACAATGTGGAAAGAGTTTCACTCAAAAAGGAAACCTTAACAGGAACATGAAAATTCACAGTAGAGACAAGGCTGACGGATCCCCTCAGTGTCCTTGATTCTGATTGGTTGAACCACATTCGAAGCTGTTGTAAATTACTCTATAGATATACAGATTTGTTTGTACAGGATTCCAATTAGAATATGTAATCATATTTTGGAAGCGTTCCTAAAGGATTCCATTAGGAATTGTCTTATAGGATCATCTTAATCCTACCCATTGCATATCATACGGCAAGACATTTGAAGTCAATTTCTGCATTTAAATAGTAGCCTACACCACCCTTACAAAAATTAACCATGGTTTTACTACAAGAAATATTAATACAAGAACCATTTAAATATGGGTCTTGTATTAACATCATAGTAAGCACACACAAAAAAAATGGTTTTACTATAGGATTTGGAGTAAAACCATGATAACTACAAAATTACCCATGGTTTTACTTACAGCATTTGCAGTTAAACCATGGTAACTACAAAATTAGCTGGTTTTACTACAATAACCATGGTTTTTGTAGTAAAATCACAGTACCTACAAAATTAACCATGGTTTTACTACAGTATTGACAGTGAAACCATGGTAATGATGAAATAAAGCACATATCTCGAGCTTAACTGTGTTTTCTAGTAAAACCATAAAACAAAATTAAATACGGTTGTACTATGTGTGCTGACACTTTTATACCCTGGAAGAAAAAAATAAGCATGATTTTGTAAAGAAAAAGTAAATACAAATAAAGTAAAATAACACTTAAAAAATAAAAGAATGGCTTTTATTATCAACTAGTTATTATAAGCTAAGCAATAAGATATTGTTTATACCCCTCTTTTTGTGAGGCTCATGGATTTAATTTATTAAAACTATAATTATCATTATCTACAACATATATTATTATCATTGTTATATTAATATTAATTTTCTCCATTATCTTTGTTATTGTTTAGTCATTACAAAATACCTGCATCAGTTCCAGTTTCCATGGCGATGATTGGTGGATCTCTCAAGACTTTGGCGCGCTTTTGGCTTTTAAACTTGACATGACACGTGACGAACTTGCAAACGTAAACTTTTTAATGGTAGTTGCGTTTCTTTTGTTCATAATGTAGTTTTTGTAACGACCCTTCAAGGATCTGAACATAGCTTGAATGAAGTGTACTGGCCTGAGGTGTTTTTTCTTGCACAGAATTGATGTTTTCACAATGTAAAACCATTGTTCAGTATGAGTTTTATGTCTTTATTTGTGATGATCTTGAAGAGGCAACTCTGCCATGTCACAGGCATATCTTTGGAGGTTTGCCCATATAATTGTTGTTATGTGGGAGTGTTCTAACTTTTGTTTTGTTGCAGTTATTCACTAGCTCATCTGTAATCAACTGGTTAATTGATGTCACCTGAAGGGAACCATTTTAAACTTCAGGACACATGCTTTCACTCTCTCTCTCATCCTGTGGCAAGCTTGGCAGAGCTGGTTCCGTCTTGTCACAGTCCCCTTTTTTTGTTTTCTTTAGTCATTTAATAAACTTCTTTTTATTTGGCAAACTTGTTTTGTTGCTCCCCTAGAGCCAGGGTTGTAACAATTGTCAAGAAGAAAGGTGATTACTTCTAGACAGTAATAGGGTTTTTTTCTGGTTGATTTTCATCTTCCACAATGGCTTTGGCATCATTATACATGTTTAGAAAACATCTGGAGTATTGTGAACCACTAACAATTGTAGCAGATGACTTCTCGCACACCCCCAGCTTTTCACCTCTTCTGTGGTATCCTGAAGAATGACGTCTTCATCGGAAATTAGGCCCTGCAAAAATGCAAGACTGCCTTTCAGTTTTAAAATTCCTTGCAATTAAAAACTGTAAAAAATAGTTGAAAATTGCAAGGGCATCATTGAGGCTAATTGTGTTCTGCAGTCTTGCAAACATGCATGAAAACGTCCAGGCTTTCATTAGCTGTCTTTTTTTGGAAGGCTGAAGCGACAGCTTTGATGACATGGCAGAGCACCAATGTAAGACTGTTGGTTTAATTTCTGCCTGTGTTTCTTGCCTCTGACAGCTAAGCTGGCATGCTTTTCTTGTTAAAGGCTAAAAGGACAGCATGCATCATTGTCCAGCTATAGTCTGTCTCAACTTGGTGAATGTGCTGACTAGTGTATTTAGATGGTTTGAGGAGAAACCACAATCTGCTAAAAGAATATTGGGGTATGGAATGCTCACTGAAAATCATTTCGGATACTAGAAGCAGAGGAACATCTTTTCCTTTGCTTGACAAAGTAAGACAGTAGTGCAGGATGGTTCTGTTTTGATCAGGAATTCTTGAAATGACACCCCAGTTGCATCCAAGTAAAGACTGACAGGAGATCTATCTCTGAAACTACTAACTAAAATACTTAAACCTGTTTCCGTATACAGCTGAGCAACAAAGAGACCTAGAAGTGTTGTACATATCCAGGTGCAAATTATGAGGCAGTATCACTATCAACATTTGATGATCAACTTGGTTAGCGGAGTCTCAAGCAGAATATTGTCATGTGTTTGTAATGTTTTCCTGATTTCATGGGAATTTACTATAGAATGTTTATATTGAGGCTGTAGCTGATGTGACCACTGAAAGTTCTTGGTCAGGTGTGTTTTGCTGCCTTCTGTAGTATTCGTTACTCACTTTCTGACTGAAAGTTTTGCCAATAGATCTCCTTTTAATATTGCTGGCATGTCTGAAATGTTGTTCCTTTTTAGGATGTAAGAATTTACCTGCACAACATACAGATATAGGAATAACTGTTTGATGTTTGGATGGTTTTGCCTTTATGGAAAAGGAATACTTTACACAGCAGGTCCTGCACTTTCAGGTGCTGATTGCCCTAACCTGCTGATAAATGAAGCGGAGAGGACAGCAAGGATTTTTTTTTTCCTGTACTGGTCATAAAAATAACAGGTCCATGACTTTCTCAGTTTGAGTATTTTGGCTTTCAGTGATTGTGGCACAATGGTGTTTTTTGTTTAAGGGCGGCCGGACACGGTGCAAATTCGGACAGTCGGAAGACCGTATGGCCACGCACGTCACGAGTGACTTTATTTACGGACGCAGTGGTACACGGCACAATTTTAAAACCTGCCAATTTCCGAGGCAATCACATTCACGAAGTTCCGTGCCAAAAACATGGACTCTGAGGAAGAGATCCTTTTCTTTGTGGCAGCAGTGGCTTGCGAAAAAACAAAAAAGAAAAGAAAACGAAGGGCATGGCAAAGAGTTTGGCTGAAGGGCAGAGAACAACATGGACTTTCTTTTCTTAATCGTCGTCGTGGAAGATATTGTAAATTACACAATCATTGCGTGTCATGCAAGTTTCTGCAATTTGTGACATTTTTATACATGTTAAAATGCTGGATAGTTTAGGTATTATTGTAGACATACTGTAACTTACATGTTGTATTGTTGTGGAAGAACAGTAATGCAGAATCATAAAACTGCCTTCAGGACTTTTGCTATATGGTTTTCTTTTCTTAGCTTCTGATTGGTCATTTCCAGTTTGCTCAACAAATCGGCTCGTTCAACAGCACACACGTCACGCTTTCAAAATGATCGTATACGACATGTTTAAAAATGATCGTAAGATCGGGAAGTGCTTGTAATTAATGCTCATCTCGTAATTTCTCACACACCATAAGAGCCCCGACCATATGAGAAGAGACGATTTCCTTTGATAACCAAAAAAAAAAAAAAAAGCTCGTACGACCTCAAAAATCGCACCCGCCTTAAGGGATCATCCTCAGGACTGTCAGACATTTGAAAAGTGTCAGACTCTACAGACTCCCCTGTTGTTGTGGACAGGTCTACTTATGGTTAAAAAAATGGCAAAAATATATATATTTTTAAATTCATTGTCAAGTCAGACATAAAATAATAAAATCTTCAGAAACATTTAGCTTAACCTTATGCCAACTTGTCTGTCAGACATTTAAGTTTCAACCCATACAAACGCATCGATCGATCACAGCTGCAGCAATGGCACACTAGATCAATAATGATCCTACTGTAGTCTGTGGAGTACATGGAAACTGTTACATGTACAAAAAAAAAGTCTTGTCATGTTTCAGACTTGGTCAAACACTTATTTGGCGGGAGGTGAAACACACTATAGCGCTGATGCGTGTTCGCTTTGAGTGTACATCTGGTGAATGTTGTGTTTGTAGAAGACTATAGTGTTCCAAGCATTTGTTGGCTGTGACATATATTTAATCAAACTAACAAACAAACAAAAACAAAACAAAACAGGAAAAGTATGCGACTAAGGAACATTTTCTTATTTATACAGTAATAATTTGATAGAAATACAATGCAGTACATACCTTCATTTCATTCAGGAAGTTTCCGTCGGTCAAGTTTTTCCTCAGGACAGAAAACAAAATGTTCGGTGACAAATGTATCCAGTTTTAACTGGTTTGGCACAGACTATCCAATATTGGGTAGGTGTGTGAGGTGATTCATCATTTGAATTTATAGTTAAAATGACCCGGAAGAACCTCTCAGCATCTGGGGAAAATATTAAAAATAACCCTATAAAATGACCCAAAAAGCTAAACTAAGCATTAGTGTTAAAATAACATAACCCACTTGTAACGAGTGGGGCGGAGCCGAGAGCCGTGGGAATGGAACAAGGCCGGTGGAGTATAATGATAACGACCGACAACTGCGCCACTCACCGGTCTTGAGTCCCACGGAGGAGCTCTGGGAGGATAAAAGAAGCGACGACAGTGGAAGATGAGAAAGGACCAGGCCTGGACTTTATTTTGTGTTTTGTGTCCAGCAGTCGTCTGTGAGGTGGTATTATTATTAAAGTGTTTAAATGTTCGTTGGATTCCACCTCCTTCTTTCCCATTCTACAAATGTTGTTACACCAGTATTTTTTGAAGTGCAGAAGAACTACCCAACGCATGGGTAAAAAAGTTTAAAAATTAACCCAATAAAATGACCCAACGGGCTGAACCCAGCATTGTTTAAAGTGCAGTGTGTTCTGGCAAATTGATTGGCTAAATACAGTAAATGCCATCTTGCAGAAATACAAGAGAAAATATCCCAAAGTGCAAAAAAAAAAAAAAAACATCATTTATTTTTTTTATTTTTAACTAAAATTTATGTCGTAGTCATAGACAAAAACTAAATTAGTTCTAAATAAGTATTTGTGAACAGGTCTAAAAGAATTGAACTAGTGCAAATCATACATAGTTTCTCAACAGAAAAACTTCAAACACATCTCAGATTTTGATTTACTTATTTGATTTACTAATAGGCCTATATGGAATATAGTATAAATTCATAACATTCAAAGATTTTAGCATTTGTAAGAAGTGAAGTATTGTGTGGGGGGAGAACAAAGTCACAGCAAGCACACATGTGAGTGGCAATATTTACAACATCGGATGCCTTCTACAATTATTTTATTAGTTTGCATAGGCATAGGTTGTAAGTATTCGACAGGTTTCTAACATCTGTCAATTTTGGTGGATAGATAAAAAAAATATATATATATAAAAATAAAGAATGTTCAGGATGTTCAAAATGAATTTTGTATATTTACCCTAAATCTTGTTCATTTGACAAAATAAATATAAAATGTACACCATTTAATTCTTTACATTTAAAATGTTTCATAATTTTGTGTACTCAAGTGCATACGAATTAAACTCGGTGTTAAGGAAAACATTTCCTCAAACCCTGAAATGGCCTACAATAACGCAATTGCTCCAGTTATAGGCCTACATTTGACTTTTTCGGTGACGCATCTACAAGAGGCACTATAACTAATATCATTATTTCTCATTTGCAAATGTGGATTTATTAGAGCCCAGTCTCATAAACATCTTTATGCATTTAGTCTGTGAACATTCATGGCAGCGTTTTGTTCATATAGGTCATAGTCAGATATGTGTTTCCACATCACAGTTATATACTGGACCACAGAGCAAGAAATTCACATGGATCATGACATATTCTGCAAGCTCTTGAGTTTGGAAACACATGGTATTTATGAGTCCAATTAATTGATTTCCATAATACTGAGTGATAAAAAACTACAGATTGACGTGTGGTCAAATGATCATGAATGTACAGTTTGTAGATGTTGTTGAAAAAGGGTCAATGGCCAGAATCAGTCGTGCACCTGGTTGATGCAAATCTGTGCAGTTTGATGTCCACATTGACAAGGACAGTATGCTTTGTACTTCTGCTGCTAGTGTCCATGCTACTGATGAGAAAGAGGGTGTAGAAGTGCAAGATATTTTGATGACGTAGACTTGGATTTGGAAGAACTTGAATATTAGAATAAATACAACATTGTTTGAAATGTTTATCATAAGGTGAAGTTGTATAGATGTAATATATATATTTGCAACATATTAGTGCAAAATGTAAAGTGAGTTATATATGTTTCTGTCACAGATGTAAAGACTTTTTGTTTTTTATAGCAGTGATCTTTTTTTTAGTATGTTAAAAGTATATACTGTATTTTACAATTTTTCTATTATAATGTCTAAATAAATTGTGTCATATTTACTTTTGAGTTCAATTAAAAGATATGTTTCAGTGTGTTACCAATATTTGGTAATTATGTTTTGAATTGTGTTTTTAAGATATTTGATTTTTAGATTATTTACCTTCTTGGTTAATGATGTGTTAAGTTGTTAATTGCTAAACTGCACTATATATGTTGTGCATGTTCAGTTTGATAATTATAGCAGAATAAATATTTTTCTTATTTATAAAGAAATTTGGTTTTAAATAAATATTTCATTCATGCTGGTTAATTTACTTTAAGAACCTAAAAAATTCACAAGTGTTGTAAGTGTAGCAATTAATGAAATAAATCCGAATCAGTTTTCAATTATGAGCAGTGATCAAACAGTGTGAGAACAAAATTATATTTGGATTGATTTTAGATGTAAGAATTTGTATAAATATGTGCACTACATAAAATGTATTTTTATTTAATATAGTTTTAATGTGTGTATTTAATATGTTTCAATAAATTATATATTTTTTATTTTAATAATTAAACAATAATTAAACTATCCAGTGACTTAAAATATATTCAAACAAATTAACTCCAGGTGGAAATATGTGTATGATTTAAAAATTAATTATATTGTTGTTATGAATAACAACAAATATGTCATGTTTAATTTTAAAGTTATTCATTAATTTTGACTTCTATAGTGGTGAATTTGTCCCAATAGCAAAAAAAAAACCCTGACATTGTTCCAATGACTGAGATTGAATAAATAAATACACAAACAAACAAAAATAATAGATTACAATAGTCAAAAGAGTGATTTAAAAAAAAAAAAAAATGCCATCACACCCACTTTGTAACAGTTACACAGCAATATTAACTAATTTTATGTGATATAATGGCAAGTAACTTTGAAAAAGTATCATCATGTAAGTCCAATATTTTATTCAGTATATTACATTTCAATGCCCGTTTTTGACAGTAGTGTATGAACGGGACTTTTATTTTGCTCTGGTGTCGTGATGTCATAAAGCTGCGCTGCGCTCCTCATCTGTTGTGATTCACCTGAAGAAAGGTTTGTGGTTTTAAGTTTTTAAAACAATGTAAACTGTTCAGTGAATGTAAGCGTTTTATAGCTATGTAAAATAAATTCATCACTGTTAAGCGTTAGTGTTTAGTAACAGAGAAGGTGCGTCTCATTTCGCTTCCTCTATTGTGAATCAGTACATCATAAAGACTAATTCAAGTACTGAATGAAGTGATGAGAGTTTTTAAAACTGAGTCAACTGAACCAAATCATTTGCTAAATGATTCAGTGATTCGAATCGCTCGCTGAAGACAAACAGTGGTCAAACAGTTGAAATGCGAAATGAACAACAAACACAAGCGTGTGTAATGAAAACTTTTTCAAACCAACAGCAGTTTTAATGAAAGTGGAATGTATGAAATCATTTGTACAAATAATTTAATACCAAATGCAAATCATGAAACTTGTATATATTGTATAACTTGTATATATTTTTAGTAAAGTTTATTAGCTCTCTCTCTGACCGACTCCCTTAACAGTGCACTGACTACTGAACTAGGGAGCTGATTGAGACACACCCAGAGATTTAGTTTACATTTATTTTTATTTCTGTTATTATTCTCATCCTGAACAAAGTGTCCAAACACACAGAAAACTCATCCTGAATCAACTGAGATCCACATTATAAAGATGGCTTTTATTAAAGAGGAGATTGAAGACATGAAGATTGAAGAAACATTCAGAGTCAAACATGAAGATACTGAGGAACAAACAGGTTGGTTTTCATCCTCAAAGCTGAACTCATTTGATCCTTGCTGGACTAAAATGTTCAGCTCTACAGAAATAATGATATTTTTGAAGAATGACCTATGATTGTTGTAATTATTTTATTTTATATTATTTTACTTGACATGATCCAGGTTGCTTCATGTGGACAGAAATGTTGAGATCACATGACCAGGCAAATACTAATGCTGAATCTGAGAATATCATTCTTCCAAACTGGGTCTTTGACTCGTCTTTGACGATTAGCTTTGTAGTTTTAACAATGATCAATCCATACTTCATTTATACATTGGAGTACAGATTCACTGATCTACCAGAAATTTTCGGTGACCATTGAAATGTAATATCACTCTTACTCCAAAAGTGCCACCTGCTGACAAAGACTGAGTCTGCGTTCTTTCAGTCTGTCTGCTCTTTTTTCCTAAAGCATCTTTTTATTTGTAATAAAATATTAATAATTACACTTTTTAACAAACAAATAATGTTTGAAGTTTAGTAAGGCTAGTAGGTTTAGGTGTGGTATCAATAATTGTACAATTTTATTTGGTATGTAAAATTTTGGTGTCATATAAGCTTAAACTTATTAAACTTATTAAAATAAAAGATATCAATAGTGAAAAACATATACATATAACATGATAACAGCAACTATTTAATTTTTTTGTGGTAGGGCCAATGAAAATTTTTTCCGGGCAAGTAAAAATTTAAACCACTGCCCCGACCGGGAAAAATCCTTAGTGTTGAGCCCTGGATATTCATTTATAAATCTCCCTTCAGCCTTAAGGTCATTTTGGTGCATGCATATTTACACAGATTTTTATTACTGACCTTTATTTTTGGACTGATAATAAAGTCAAATAATTGTATGTGAGAGTCAGTGGTGGTAATATCAGTGTGTTAGAGAAACTTAACTTAGCCTGACAGTTAGCCTGCTCTGGACCAGTTTATTTTCCTAGCATAAGTTGCCAGAATGGCTGAGCTTGAGCTTTGGTAAATTTTCTTTCTAAAACAAATCAAGTGACAATAAGTCACAGTAACTGAAATAAGCCTCATTTGGTAAACTTGTGTCTTGGTCCAGTATTTATATATGTCTACTGTGGATTACATGTGTCATCTGTTTACCCATCTGTGGATTTATACTTCTTGTGAAATTTTCAAAGACTATTTGACTTGATCTTTTTCTTCAGGCACTTATTAGACACCACACCCATGACAGATAATTTGATGTGCGATGTACACACTTACTCTTACGCAGCCCTTAATGTTGATTATGGATCAAATTGATCCACCAAGGCAAACAGCAAATAAATTTGTGCTGTTCAGTGCATTTGAGACGTTGTGTTTTCCACAGTGCAGTTACAGTTATGTTCTTCATCTGTAAATGTTAGAAAGTCATGCAAATATATTCATTTTGCCATCAGGAGCGGGCAGGGCTTACACAAGTGAAAAAGGTCTGCTGCGCATTAAACTGACGGAGCGGCATCATTTTGAGTAAAATATATACAGTAGTCAACATTTGAAGTGGTTCAAAACCTTTCATCAACGTTGTCATAAAACCAAAATAATACCTGTTCTTGTCTTAGGACAACTTTGATGAACTTTTTTGATCCACTTCAAATGTTGACTACTGTATTTTGCTAAAGTATTTGTTGTTGGACATTTAAATGTGTCTCATGTAGAATTTTAAACCTACAACTAAGTGTATTTTCATGATAGCAGTTACTGTTTAGGGACTATTGTAATGGGTAAATCAAATGTAAGCTAGTACAGTCCTAATTACTAAGCTTAAATGAGTTAATGTGTATTCCTCTTATCAGTGAATTTTTTTAGAATTAATTAATTTATTTTATTTTAATTATTATTTATTTTCATTTTTAATTTGGTGTTTGTGGTAGTGCTTTAAAGAGTAATTTTAGATTTTAATGTTTTACTAATAACCATAAAAGGTACAGCGGTCATAAAACCAGTGGGAAAGGCTGCATGTTAAAATGTTTTTATATATCTTAAAACAATGTCATTAAATCTTGGGCACAGTATATACTTTTATTTTTGGACTGATAATAAAGCCAAATAATTGTATGTGAGAGAGTCAGTGGTAAATAATATAAATGCCTAACCGTTTCCCGTACAACAACGTAACTTGCTGATTAACCTCCATAGTATGATGAATTGTTGTGGAAATGATCCAGCTAGTCACGACTGTTTCCTGAACACGATCTCATCTCCGTTGTTTTAACCACATTAGTTCAACAATATAGGGCTGTTGTTAATGACGTCACAGCAAGTTGTGGTGAAGTAATAATTTCTGCTGTTTAACTGATCACAGATCTCTAAAATGCAGCTATATTGAACATGGCATCTGATGACTAATTTACTTTTTTTTTTTTTTTTGGTTCCCTGTTATTTCACTTTATTTGTTTGATTCATCACGGGTTCCCTCTTACGTCATACTCCGGGGTGCCCTTGGGCATTTATGCACATGTGCACTATTCAAAAATGGCACTTACAAAGGATGCACAAAAATACATAGATTAAAATGCATTCATATTTAGATAAAATGGAATTTATAGATTGTACTGCATGTTATCTTTTGCTTATTGATGTCTGTTGCTTTTCTGTTAAACTGGTGTGAAATTGTGTTTGTTTTTATTTTGCTGTAGACCTGATGGTGCTGAAGGTGGAAACAGAAGTGTGGAAAAACTTTCACTCTAAAAGGAAGCCTTCAAAACCACATGAGAATTCACACCGGAGAGACTTTCACATGCCAACAGTGTGGAAAATGTTTCACCCAAAAACTAAACCTTGCAATTCACATGAGAGTTCACACTGGAGAAAAGCCTTTCACCTGCCAAAAATGTGGGAAATGTTTCAATCAAAAACAAAACCTTGCGATTCACATGAGAGTTCACACTGGAGAGAAACCTTACACATGCCATCAGTGCGGACAGAGTTTCAGGCATAACAAAAATCTTTATACCCACATAAGAAGTCACGCTAGAGAAATTCCTTTCACCTGCAAACTGTGTGGCAAGAAATTCTCACGTAAAGAAATTCTTAATGCCCACGTAAAAGTTGACACTGAGAGTGAATTCACTTGCCAACATATATGCTCAATGTGGACAAATACATAATACAAATACACGCATAAGAAAGCCATCTGTATGGACAGCGAGGAAAGAGTTTCAGATTTACAGTATTTCTTAATCACCACATGAGGATTCACTCAAGATTGTGTTTTATGTCATCAGTGATGAAACAACATCAGCAGGAAACATCATGTAAACACTGAAACTGGAGTGAAGCCTGTCATGTCCGACAGTGTGGAAAGAGTTTCACACTTAAAGGAAACTGAGGTTCACATGAGGCTTCACAGTGATGAGGCTTCACACAGAACAAAATTTTCACAGAGGGAGACTCCACACCTTCTTTTTCCTTCTGGAACAAAAGTGCCCCTGTCTGGAGAGAGGCCTTTCACATGTCTTCAGTGTGAGAAGAGTTTCACACATCAAATGTCATTGGCAAACTCATTCTAAGAAGAAATTACAATGTTCTGAGTGTGATAAGATTTATAAAAAATAGCAATTGCAGAAATCACCTGCACATTCACTCCAGAGGAAGTTATCATTTGACTGTGATCAGTGTAAAATATATAAATATCTTTACATTGTTGAACGTGGCATTGTATGTACACATTTACACTATAATAATAAAAATCTGTGCAGTGGTTTTTAATTAATCTGTAAAAATAATATCTTCTTTTTCAAATCGAGCCGTTCTCAGATGCCTGTCTGTGTGGCGTCGCTGCATAAAACGTTATGCATTGTTTTACATAAGGTAAACTCTTCATTAAAGATAAATACTTTGTTTCCCTACTTTAAAAAATAAGACCCCATAGTTGCTCCCATCCATCTGCTGCTCATATTGTGGTGTTGCATGTGTAGGAAATTTCTTATTTTTAATTAATTAATTTATTTTAGAACACAATATATTTGATATTTGAGAGCCAAGATAAATCATAATAAATGCCTATCCATTATTCCACTGCTATTTTTTTCTCTCTGCAACAGTTACAGTAAGGTTGCACTGGCTAATATGAAAGTGGTCTTTGACTGAAATTTAAAGCTACCAATGTAAGTGGAGAATAACCCACACACCCCCAAATGTTTTTTTTTTTTATGGTTACAATTTAAAAATATCCTTTAATCAGCCGGAGGTGACTGAGACTTACTGGGGAAGACCATCTTCTGGCAACAAAGTAATGTCCACACGACAGCAGCTCAAAGATAATTGAAGTCATTTGTTCAGTACCAGTATATATTTTTTTTGTCGTGTCAGAATCTATGACTATCTTCATGGCAAAAACTTACAATAATACAAGAGTTAAATAAACCCTCAAAATAAAAATAAACACTGAGCAAACAATCATTACAGCAGTTAAAATGTTTAAAATTATATGATAAAAATTCTAAAATCTTTTCTGATACAATCTTATTAAAATGTCTATTCATGTGTTCAGTTAAACACTGTCCTTTAACATTATTAAAGGGCAAGTTCAACAGTTTTCAATCCACTTTGTATTGTTACAATGTTGGTATTATATGTAAAAGAACATTGTTTATTCTTTATCAGCGGTACCACGTTTATTTATCAGCAAAACTATGCTGCAAGATGCAAAACAGCATTTTGTCATTTTGATGATGCATAAAGTGTGTTTTTGTCATTTTGTCAAAGCTTGTCATTTTATTTTTCGTCATCCTGCAGAGTGTTGCTTATAAATTAAAGGGGAAATATAAGTATACATAATACAAAGCATGTACAGCTGCCATCATCTGAAGTCTTGTTGAGTGTTGTCGTCATCTAAAGTCTTAACAAG
Organism: Labeo catla; assembly: GCA_012976165.1. Lineage (NCBI taxonomy): Eukaryota > Metazoa > Chordata > Actinopteri > Cypriniformes > Cyprinidae > Labeo > Labeo catla. Next base: position 128,187 of record VONZ01000906.1, on the reverse strand, counting down.
TGAGGCTGGATCCAAACTGGAACTGGCGTGAACTCCATCCTGAGATAGAAACAGGACAGCAAACTTTAGCACAGCAGCTGTTCATATTATTTCAGTCAAAAGATTATTTCTTTCATCACCTATAACTGGAATGCAATGTTTTGAGATGTGTTATGTAAAAACTGTGTATTTTAATCTAATTTAAACTAACATTATCAGGAAGGCTATTTCATGTTAAGTTATTTCATGGGATTCGTTAGTTCACCTGTATTTCTGTACTCCTGAAATCACACAACAGTTTTTATCAATATTTGTTTTAACCTTAAAATAAGTGCAAAAAACACACAAAACTCAAATACATGCAGAGGGAGGGGCTATAGAAGACCAATCACAGTGCTTGTGGTCTGTGGAGAGGTGTACATCAGGCTACAGCAAAGCTACAGTGTTTGTCCGACGCAGAAGTATAAATCAGCCTTAACCAAACTGGGAGAAACATGTCAGTTGGGAAGTACATGTCAGAGCTCATACTTCTTCACTTTAACTGAGTAAAAAAGTGTTGTCAGTACTTCTACTTTAACAAGATTATGTTTAAACAGGAGTATCTGTACTTTTACTTAAGTGAGGGATGTGTGTACTTTTGCCATCTCTGACAAAAATACATTTTCAGATATTCAGGAAACATGCTAGGTTCACTCTGAAAAACAATGTTACAGCCAGTTATTCTACTTTGACAATGTGCATTCAGTGCACACGTCCTACGGTCCCTTTGTTACAATAGCATTGTTGAATTTTCATCTTTGTTCTATTTATTTATTTATGCTATTGCTTGTAATTTGTTTATTTATTGTTATTTTATTATTGAGCATCTACTATTCTTTAGTAATGGTTGAACTTTACATTTGTTGGGCTAGTAATTTCTGCTGTAGTATTGAAATTTAAATCAAGAATTGTAACATTGAACTGGCATCTAAAATTTTGGAGTCTTAATATGTTCTTAATGTGAATCATTCATTTCTATTTATTTAATTTATTTTTATTTATTTTATTATAAAGTTTTTATTATTTAATTTTTCATAGTAATTTGCTTATCTATTCTTATTTTATTACTGACTGTTTACTAATCTTTAATAATGTTTAAACTTTGTATTTGTTAGGCAAGTAATTTTGGCAGGTAAAATTTGTTTACAAAATTTTAAAATTTATCTGGTATCTAAAATGTTATAGTCTGTGTTCTTAATGTAAATCATTCATTTATATTTATTTTATTTATTTTATTATTAATTTTTTTTATTCAATTTTTGCTTTTGCTTACGTTTATTTTATTACTGACTGTTTACTAGTCTTTAATAATGTTTACATTTTTCTATTTGTTAGGCAAGTAATTTTTGCTGGTAAAATTTGTTTAAAAAAAAAAAAAAAAATCTGTCAATTTGTGCACATTCCTGCTCCAGATGTCTACTTCTCAGCTAGATTCTAAGCTGGATTCATCCTGAGCTGATTGTCTTGTCTGGCTCACTGGATCCTGTCTCTAAACCATTGTTTGAATCTGGTCTTTCTGCTGTTCCTGAGGCTGACTGCTCTCGTAACCAAGGGTGCATTAACATATCCTCAAGACAAGGCTGGATTACATGATTAATGTTTTTGCACCAGTTCATAAGTTCCTGGAATTCTGTATAAGTTTTACAGAAAAAGCTGGTTAGTCATGACCACGCAGTTGAGCTGAAATACAGCTTTGAACAATATAGTTAATTGGAGGTGGTGTAAACTAATGACCTTAAATTATTATTTCAAATAATCCTCAGACAATGTTTAGTCGACTGCAATCAACACAAACTCTCCAAGATTAGAAACAATGGTACTGTCATAGTGTTGTTGGTCCTTACCTGTGTTGTTGGATCTTACCTTCGGGTACACAGTTGAATATATCGTCCAGCCCAGAAGAGAGCCGAGAGAGTCAATCGTATCTATGAGGGCCTCTCGTAAAGGTATCTTGGTTTCAGGATCTGGGTCCTCTTCTAGTTCTATAAGCAAGAAATGTTGAGTGTTGAGCCAACAGTTCAGCAGTCAATCACGTTCAATGGAGAAGAGCTAAAATCCATGTGTTTGCTAACTAGAGGTTTGTTACTTCTTCTCTCTGCACTTGTATTCTAGTCTTTCTCTACTTAGGAGTCAGTCAATAATATGTGCAAAAACACTAATAAAATAATCAAAGACCAAAGGGAAACTTACCACCGATTCATTGTCCACGTCCAAAGTCAATCAGCTTGATCTTCAAGGATGCTGTATTGACCATAACGTTATTCAAATGACTTTTCTTAAAGAATATTAAAGACTTAACAGTCTTTTCCACTTATTTTAAAAAGCTGCCTAAGATATTTCTGAAGACACGTTTTATTGTCTGCAAGATCAGAACTTAAGAGTATGTAACCACTGCCTGTGCCTGCACTTATATCTGGGCTTTCATTGTGACATCATAAGCGACATAATTCGAAAATAGAATGGAATCTACGTCACTGCGCATTGCATTCTGGGTAGTCACCGCCACGTTTTGGGACACACCAAATAGTGTACAATGACAATAAAAACAAATCACTAGAGGAAAAACGACTCTATTTGGGTTAATATTTTTAAGAGCTGCTTCCACTCGCTTAGAATAAATGTACTAATATTTGAATCCATTATGTTCATTCGAGCACTCAGTCATGTGGCCAGAACACGACACATACACACTCACAGAAATCATATGGCTGCCTTCCATATCGTACCACACGCAGGACCGAATTCATTTCTCTTTTTTTAATAACTAGGTGGCACTGACATATCTGCCAGATAAAATACACACACTTTAGCTTGATTTCAGCCAGTTGGTCATATAAGAACGACCGCTCCTCACATTTTGTGTGTATCTCAGATGTCTGTTCTATTCAAAAGTAAGTGCCCTGCGAACTTGAAATATTCCACCCAGTTCAAAGTTCAAAGACACCGTATATGTTCCACTCAATGAGCATTAAAGTGTGCAAGACATGAATTTAAATTGCATTTACACTAAAGCTCTTCTCTTCTATACATTCCTTCATCTAAAATGACAGAACAATGTGTTTAATTCTTTACATTTTTGAGCCACAAACTGTAAGATCTGTAGTGCAGCTTGAATATTTTATTTTTGATTAACACAATTAAGAAAGTCTGTTCTGCAGTGTTGATGTTCACAAATCAACATTTCAACATCAATAAGCTTCATGTCAATGCCAAAATAACATGTTGGAGCAATTTAATGTTATGACTGTTTTAATGTTATGAGCTTGTGGAGAGAGGAGGGAGAGACGCAAGAAGGAGCAGGAAAAATAATACTGCACAATGCTAATAATAACTTTATTTAGCTAGCGTATGTGATAGTGTGAAGGATTCCACCGGGCGCGTTCATCCCATTCACACGAGAAGGGGTGATTAACATTGGTTGGATCAACCTTCAACGGAGAAGAGGCGGAACAGACTGGAAAAGGCACGTGACTGGAAAAGCCCGGAGTTCCGCTGTCTTTAAGGAAAAGATCGCCGCAACAGATAGCGCTCTGGGTGACCGGGAAAGCCCGGAGATCCGCTGTTGCTGCGGGGAAACGCTCGCCAGCTCCGTGGGCGAGCCGACGTCCGGACGATTCGCGGTACAGCGGCACCCAGCGCGCGCTGGACGATATCAGGCCTGCAACGCAGGGTGGGTGTGTGAGTGGGAGTGCGAGTGTGGGCCCACGTAACTGTTATTTGTTAACCAAATGTACCAAGTCGTTTGTTGAGGTCTTCATCTCAATTGTAACTTTGTATCCAGTTGGAAGTTTATATTAAGTAATTCAGTTAAAGCCACAAGGTTAACTCACTTAAAGGGTATCTAACACTTAAAAGGCATAAGAGGCTGTTTTATTTCTACGTATCACTCGGCTAAAAGGAAATCATGTGACATAGTGGCTTTGGGTTTTGTCACTACTTTGTGTTATTTGACCAATGTTTGTATTTACATTACTTTAATTTGTCGGTTTACTCAGATCCATATAAAACACACGTAAACCAAGTTTTGACTTCTCACTCTTTATTGCTGCAGGAGGGAAAGCAGTTATTTGGTTTATTGTAGTTAACCCTTACTTACCCAGGCCCAGCTTTAGCATAGTGGGTAATTGCTACTGGGGTTACAACTGTTTGGGCAACACGTCTGTGAAATGAGTTACTAACATTTTTGTAAAACATTTGTGGCATGTTATGACTTAATAATCATTTATAATTGTATATTAAGTATGTATTCAGGAAAAAACTACTTAATCATTAACAAAACACTTTCATTCAATGACATAAATGATCATTATTATAAAAAGTCACTCTCAAGAACTGTGTGAAAACTGTGGGTTTTTTTCAAACATATTTGGCAACCGTGCTGACAAAATGAAAGTGAAAGCAGGTGGTTTTACATGCAATGTTTACACCTGAACGGAACATTTTCTTCCTTTTTTCTTTCTTATTTCATTTTGAAAAACTGTTCATCAAACTGTCTTTTTTATTTGCTCATTTGGGAATTTACATGTATGTAATATCAAACCAAGGACATTTTGAAAATTTGTCTTGTAGCCAAACATTTTGATCAAAGTCTTCAGGTGTGGAGCACAAAGGCACTTCCTTATTAATGTAAGTAAGCACAAAAAACTAACTAAATCATGAAACACCCAAGAAATATGATTAAATATGGACAAACAGGGATTACAGAATTTTAACATTTTATGCTCATGTTCTATTTTATTTTAACTTTTATATAATTTATATAATGATCAGTGTAAATAAAAGTAGCCTACTGTTGCTACAACGTATTCCATAGTTGTTAAAGTTTGAAATTAGGTTGTTTTTTACACTGTAGGTAAAATGAAATATAATAAATGTATTTCATATATATAACTCATGCATGGCCTTTCTTAGTATAAGCAGAATATTTCACCTTTATGATTGAGAAAAGGAATTCATCACTTTCTCAATGCAGTTACATATAAGTTGTTCAATATCACAGTTACAATCAATAAACTGTCAGCAATCAGAGAGGAAACAATGGCTGATTTATGTTCACTCATTCAAATTCTCAATAATCTTGAGTCTTTCCAGCATACATCAGTGGACACAGACATTATATGTCTGCTTTTTGTCATCACGTGCAGCATCTGATCTTACTAATGTGGTTGCCAAATTTTGAGATCTTTTATAAATGAACATCTGAAGTTATTTAATAAACCTATATTCATTCACAATGAATTTGATCTGATAACTATTCTTTGTACAAATGAGAATATAAATTAAAATTGTTCTTTTTGTTTTCTTTTATCATTATTTAATAATTTAATTCTCTTTGATTTTTTTTCATTTTGTCAAACACTAATTAAAACCAAATCTGTGGTTAAATCTTCTTAAAAATATCGTTCTATCAAATCTATCTAATCTATATTATTAAGAAATATATTTTAAAATACTCTGAATGAGATTACAGTTATTTTTTGTTGATTACATATTATTCACACAACAGCAAAAAATTATTCAAAATGTATTTGTCATGAATCTGGCCGGTGACCTTCGGTCCACTCACCACCAGAGGTCGCCATCTCACTCCACTGACATTACATTGACTGTTGCACTACACCCTGGACTACGTCTCCCATCACCCATCGCGCTGATTGCGCTAACACCTGTAGCTAATCAGGCACGCTATATAATCCTCGGACTTCCCCCTGTTACTCACGGAGTATTGTGGTGTTTTCATTGTTGTTTCGCCTAGTTCTCTAGTTCCCAGTTCCCTAGTTCAGCAGTTCAGCTTTCTCGCCTGGCCATCTTGTTTCGTCTGTCTCGCCACCTGCCTCTTGGACTTATCGCTCGTTTCACGGATTACCGCTTTGTCTCTCCCTTCGGATTACGTTCACCGTTTATCGACCCACGCCTGCTGCACGGACTATCCCCATGTCTTGCCTTTGTTATACCTGTCTGCCATTGTTCCGACCCTGCCTGTGTTTGTGACCATATGCAAATGGATCTGCTCACCTCTCGTCTCCCTCCCCACGTTACAGAATACTCGGTCTCACAAGGATCCAGCAGCTTTCCCGATGGACATTACACAGGTGTTAGCGCAATCAGCGCGATGGGTGATGGGAGACGTAGTCCGGGGTGTAGTGCAACAGTCAATGTAATGTCAGTGGAGTGAGAGGGCGACCTCTGGTGGTGAGCGGCCAGATTTATGACAGTATTGATCCTCATAAATTCTTCATTTTCACAGATTAAAATACACAAAATTACAATATTTCTGATTTGCATGTAATGCAGGAATACACATATTCATTTATTTATTTTTGTCAGCCAAACCTCTTTCACTTAATATACAGTGGGTACGGAAAGTATTCAGACCCCCTTAAATTTTTCACTCTTTGTTATATTGCAGCCATTGGGCTAAAATGATTTAAGTTCATTTTTTTCCCTCATTAATGTACACACAGCACCCCATATTGACAGAAAAACACAGAATTGTTGACATTTTTGCAGATTTATTAAAAAAAAGAAAAACTGAAATATCACATGGTCCTAAGTATTCAGACCCTTTGCTGTGATATATTTAACTCAGGTGCTGTCCATTTCTTCTGATCATCCTTGAGATGGTTCTGCACCTTCATTTGAGTCCAGCTGTGTTTGATTATACTGATTGGACTTGATTAGGAAAGCCACACACCTGTCTATATAAGACCTTACAGCTCACAGTGCATGTCAGAGCAAATGAGAATCATGAGGTCAAAGGAACTGTCTGAAGAGCTTCGAGACAGAATTGTGGCAAGGCACAGATCTGGCCAAGGTTACAAAAAAAATTCTGCTGCACTTAAGGTTCCTAAGAGCACAGTGGCCTCCATAATCCTTAAATGGAAGACGTTTGGGATGACCAGAATCCTTCCTGGAGCTGGTCGTCCGGCTAAACTGAGACATCAGGGGAGAAGAGCCTGGGTGAGAGAGGTAAAGAAGAACCCAATGATCACTGTGGCTGAGCTCCAGAGATGCAGTCGGGAGATGGGAGAAAGTTGTAGAAAGTCAACCATCACTGCAGCCCTCCACCAGTCAGGGCTTTATGGCAGAGTGGCCCGAAGGAAGCCTCTCTTCAGTGCAAGACACATGAAAGCCTGCATGGAGTTCGCTAAAAAACACCTGAAGGACTCCAAGATTGTGAGAAATAAGATTCTCTGGTCTGATGAGAACAAGATAGAACTTTTTGGCCTTAATTCTAAGCGGTATGTGTGGAGAAAACCAGGCACTGCTCATCACCTGTCCAATACAGTCCCAACAGTCAAGCATGGTGGTGGCAGCATCATGCTGTGGGGGTGTTTTTCAACTGCAGGGACAGGACGACTGGTTGCAATCGAGGGAAAGATGAATGCGGCCAAGTACAGGGATATCCTGGACGAAAACCTTCTCCAGAGTGCTCAGGACTTCAGACTGGGCTGAAGATTTACCTTCCAACAAGACAATGACCCTAAGCACACAGCTAAAATAACGAAGTGATAACGAAGAGTGGCTTCACAACAACTCCGTGACTGTTCTTGAATGGCCCAGCCAGAGCCCTGACTTAAACCCAATTGAGCATCTCTGGAGAGACCTAAAAATGGCTGTCCACCAACGTTTACCATTCAACCTGACAGAACTGGAGAGGATCTGCAAGGAGGAATGGCAGAGGATCCCCAAATCCAGGTATGAAAAACTTGTTGCATATTTCCCAAAAAGACTCATGGCTGTATTAGATCAAAAGGGTGCTTCTACTAAATACTGAGCAAAGGGTCTGAATACTTAGGACCATGTGATATTTCAGTTTTTCTTTTGTAATAAATCTGCAAAAATATCAACAAATGTCTGTGTTTTCCTGTCAATATGGGGTGCTGTGTGTACATTAATGAGGAAAAAAACGAACTTAAATGATTTTAGCAAATGGCTGCAATATAACAAAGAGTGAAAAATTTAAGGGGGTCTGAATACTTTCCATACCCACTGTATTTACTTTAAGTACCCCTGAGATTTTAAGGGGTTAAATTAATATTACATTTGCATCCTCTGACACTGGTTAATGGTCACATGATATGCTGGTACATTTTATATATAAACCTCTGCAGTTCCTTTACAAACCCTATTTAGGGAAACATGTAATGTTTCATGCTGTAAATAACAAGATCAAAAGTAATCCAAAGCAGTCAGGTTTTATTACCTTAAATGTGTAATGTACTGGATTAACTACAATTTTTACAATTATTATAATTCTTACAATTTACAAGGTACCGTGTGATGTCTAGTCTATCAGAAGAAAGTAACGTAATTTTGTCATTTGTAATTTAGCTGCGTGAGACAGCAGTGGTACAGTGCAGTCATCAGACATTTTCATACTGTTCAACCACAGATTGAGTCCACCAGTGTCTGTCATTGTTCTGACTGTTGCTAATCCATCAGCTATGTGAACTGCAGCAATTTAATCTCCACCGTGTGAATTTGCTTTGAGATTAAGTTGAATGATAAGAATTTCACAAAAGTGAATGTAAATGTATAGACTTTATGTTTTTCCATTTTATACAGACAGAATCAATTATTCACAGTCCAGAATAAGGCTGTTTAATTAGTGTAGTTTTTTAGATTTGTTTTTCTCGTCCATCTAGAGTCAGTGGTGGAGATCAAATGGTTCAGATCCATCATGGATGACACTCAAACATCTGGAGATGAAGATGTTTTCCCAGGATACAGGCACTCTGAGTAATACATCAAATTACCTTTTGTGTTATAAAATGTTTATTTTTGTGTATTTAAAGTTGTGTATTTATATTTATATTAAGCATATTAAGATGTACTGTATAATAAGATTATTATTTTGTTATATTAAGATGGTTCTCATCAAAGGATTAAATCTGTTTTGTTTTAGTCCAGTTCATCAGAAGAGATCAGAAGCAGAGCCCAGCTGTGTGTCTATGAAGAGTGACAGGTAAGGTTTAACAGTAGAGATTCACAGTCTGGTCTCAGGTATAACATTTTTATAAAAATGGTTATAGCATGGCCTCTTAAATTATCATATAACCGTCCAGTTCACAATTTCTGTATGAAATGACACTGATTAAAACCAAATCTGTGGTTATCCTCTTAAAATATTGTTCTATCAAATTCCTATCACAAATATCTATATAATTTAATAATACATTTTAAAATACTCTGAATGAGATTACAGTTACTTTTTATTGACACCTTATTCACACAATAGCAGTAAATAATTCAAAATGTATTTATCCTCACAAATTCTTCTGTCAAACATTAAAATACACAAAATTACATTATTATGTGTAATTTTTAATTTTACATTTTTTATTTAATTAAACTAAAAAAAAAAAACCCTGCATTTCCTTTTTTTTCAAACGTATGTAATGTTTCATGCTGTAAATGAGAAAAAATGGAACATATATTCTTTTTCTTTGCATCAAACATCAAATTACCGTTTATGTTATAAAAAAGTGTATTTTTGAGTATTTTAAAGTTCTGTATTAAAAAAAAAAAAAGACCATAAAGCCTCCACAAGATTTTTTCATACAAATACCTCATATTAAGTATATTAAGATTATTATTTTGTTATAATAAGATGGTTCTCATTATAAAGGATTAAATCTGTTCTGTTTTAGTTCAGTTCATCTGAAGAGATCAGAAGCAGAGCCCAGCTGTGTGTCTGTGAAGAGTGACGTGTCTGTGATACAGCCATTAGATTTTAAGAGTGGAGATACACAGCCTGGTCTCAGGTATAACATTTCTGTAAGAGATATGATCTGAAAATATGATACAGAATATATAAGACATTGTGCTCATTAGCTAATGTAGTAATGTGGAATATTTATTTTATAGTCATGACGTCTACAACACATTTAAAACAAATCTGATGAAGAAGTTTGTGTGTCTGTATGAGGGAACAGCGACACAGGGAAACCCAACACTGCTGAATGAGATCTACACAGAGCTCTACATCACAGAGAGTGAGAGTGGAGAGATCAATAATGAGCATGAGGTGAGACAGATTGAGACACAATCCAGGAGAGCAGCAACAGAGGACACAGCCATCAAATGCAGTGACATCTTTAGGCCTTTACCTGGACAAGACAAACCCATCAGAACTGTGCTGACAAAGGGAGTCGCTGGCATTGGAAAAACAGTCTCTGTGCAGAAGTTCATCCTGGACTGGGCTGAAGGCAAAGAGAATCAGGACGTCCAGCTCATATTTCCACTTCCTTTAAGAGAAATCAACTTCATGAAGGACAAAACACTCAGTCTTTCAGATCTTCTTAATATCTTTTTCCCTGAAACACAAGAAATGAAAATATCCTGTGATGAATATAAAGTGTTGTTCATCTTTGATGGTTTGGATGAGTGTCGTCTGTCTCTGGACTTTAAGAGCGAAGTGAAACTGTGTAATATATCTGAATCAGCCTCAGTGGACGTGCTGCTGATGAACCTCATTGTGGGGAATCTGCTTCCCTCTGCTCTCATCTGGATCACCTCCAGACCAGCAGCAGCTGATCTCATTCCCTCTGAGTGTGTCCATCGAGTGACAGAGATACAAGGATTCAGTGAGCCACAGAAGGAGGAATACTTCAGGAAGAGAATCAGTGATCAGAGTCTGGCCAACAAGATCATCTCACACCTGAAGTCATCAAGGAGCCTCTACATCATGTGTCACATCCCAGTGTTCTGCTGGATCTCAGCCGCTGTTCTAGAGAAGATGTTGAGTCAAACAGAGAGTGAAGAGATTCCCAAGACTCTCACTCAAATCTACACACACTTCCTGGTCCTTCAGACCAACATCAAACATGAGAAGGATTATGAGAAGAAAGTGACAGATGAAGACATAATCCTCAAACTGGGGAAACTGGCTTTTCTGCAACTTGTGAAAGGAAACCTGATCTTCTATGATGAAGACCTGAGAGAGTGTGGCATTGATGTGACAGAAGCATCAGTGTACTCAGGATTGTGCACTCAGATCTTCAGAGAGGAGTTGGGCTTGTATCAGGGGAAAGTCTTCTGCTTTGTTCATCTGAGCCTTCAGGAACATCTAGCAGCTCTATATGTGCACCTCTCCTTTATGAACAAGAAGACAAATGTATTTGACCAAAACAAACAAAGTCTGTTGTCTAGGTTTTTTAACCAGGAGAAATATAATTCATTATCTGAGCTGCTTCAGAGAGCTGTGGATGAGGCTTTACAGAGTAAGAATGGACATCTGGATCTTTTCCTGCTTTTTCTTCTGGGTCTCTCAGTGGAGTCTAATCAGACTCTCTTACGAAAACTACTGACACAGACAGGAAGGTGCTCCAATAAAAAAGAGGAAACACTTCAATACATCACGCAGAAGATCAGGGAGAATCACTCTCCAGAGAAATCCATCAATCTGTTTCACTGTCTGAATGAACTGGGTGATGATTTACTGATGCAGAAGATCCAGCACTATCTGAAATCTGGAAAAATAAGAGAGACCAAACTCTCTTCTTCACAGTGGTCAGCTCTGGTTTATGTGTTGCTGACATCAGAGCAGAAGATGGATGTTTTTGATCTAAAACAGTTTATTGGAAAAAAACATAGAGCAGATGAAGTTCTTCAGTATTTGTTACCTGTGGTTAAAGAATCCAGATCAGTTCAGTAAGTAACACGGAAAACAATCACTTCACTTTAAAATCTTGACCACATATATGTGACCACATAAACACTTTTTTGCACACTATTAATGTTCAAACAATGCATTAATTATAAAACAATTAATTAAATAATTATTTAAAATAACATAAACAGTCAATGGTAACACTTTAGTACAGGAAACAATTTTTACTATTAAATAGTTGCTTATTCCTATTAATAATAACTTACTGGCTATTTATTAGTACTTATAAAGCACATATTCTGCATTACCATATTATACATCCCTAATCCTACCCAATACCTAAACCTAACAACTACCTTGCTAACTATTAATAAGCAGCAAATTAATGGTTTGTTAACCCTCAAACAGGCAATGTGCACCCCAGGATTCATGTTCTTTAGTCTCTTGTAGGAGGCATGAGGAGGAATTTTTCATACAATACTGTTATCATTATCATAGTTGAGGTTGTTTGGAGTATGGGGGTCACATGACTTGGTTAAAATTTTCTGTGGTAGTTTTGTCAGTTTGACCTAAAGCCAACATGTACATCCATAAGACTGGACATTTAGAAAATGTAGACAGTTGGCATATATTAATCTTATGTTTTTTTTCAGCAGATGCAATACTACTGTTAATATTATTGTTTTGTTCATGTTGTTAATATTGTGAAATGTGAATATCCCCTGAGATTTGTTGCCAGATTAGGGTATAAAAACAGGATTATCCTCAATATTGACAATGAATGGTGTCACAAGGTAAACTGTGCCCCCTGTTCTAGTTATTCTATTAATGCAAGTTGGGGTGGTATGGGTTGGTGAGTGCATGAGGGGTGGGGTGTTTTTAGGGGGTTTGGTGTTCCCCCTTGGTGGTTATGGGGAATGGCAGTGGGCCTAAAAGCAAAATAATGGGGTAAGCAAAATAATCTTGTTTTCATCTTGAAATAAGATTGTTTTGCTTACCCCATTGGCAGACTATTTTGCTTGTTCTAAGCAAAAACTCACTTAAATTTGATGTATTTTTTTCTGAAAACAAGACAATCATTTTTGCTTGTCTAGAAAATCCTTCTTGATTTAAGAATTTTTAGATATTTTGGCTAGAAACAAGACAAAAAATCTAAGTAAGAAAAACATTTTTTGCAGTGGTCCCGATGAGGTTCGTCATGTGGGCCATGCATTTTATGTGCAAGAAGTTTGAGAATAATGACTGAAGTGCAGCAACAAAAGCCGTCTTCATGTAGGCAGCGTTATGAGTGTCAAACAAAATAATGTCTTGATTAGCAATGCTTCACAACAGCCAGGTGAAAGTATCTTGCCAAAAATGCATGCACTAGCATGCATAAGTAATCAAGCACTAACATCTTCTCTGTTCATTTAAATAAATACAAACTTCCCTGCATTGCTGTAACAGATGTTTTATGAAAAATTTAATTAATGAAATATTCATTTAAAATCGAAAGGAAGGCCATTTAATTGTTTTCATTACAGTTGTTTGTTTTGTTCTTTAAACAGGCTATGTGGATGTAATCTCACTGCTCAGTCTTGTAGGAGTTTATCATCAGTTTTACAATCCTCAAACTCTGTCCTGAGAGAGCTGGACCTGAGTAACAATGACCTGAAGGATTCTGGAGTGAAGCTTCTTACTGATGGACTGAAAAGTCCAAACTGTCAGCTGGAGATTCTGAGGTACATGGTTTTCAATCAAATAAATTAACAAAATACGTAGTGTTTAAACTAAAGCCTATGTTAATTTACATGCAAGCAGCTCATGATCCAGTGTTTTTAGCGTCTCTTTGCATCAAACATCTATTTTATTTTAATCAAACATTTTTTTTGATTGGCCATCCGAATCACCTAATGACTAGATGATGATGATGATGATGATGATTTATTATTATTATTATTATTATTATTATCATCATCATCTCATCACTCAAGAGAGAACAAAGCAAGAAAGGAGATTTCCATGAGTGCAATGCCATGAGCACATTCATGGTTTATGTTACACATGTATACAAACAAGCAGCCCCTGAATACAAAAAAAAACCTGTTGATGTACATTGCAGATACACTCTTATACTCATGATGCTCCAGAAATGATGTCATAGGCTGTATTTACCCAGTAGACATGTAGTGTTTACACATATGAGTCAGACACCAGTACCACTGATGATGTTCCTCAAAGTGTCAATCCCAGATGTATTGTCTCGTTTCACTCCACAGGGAGCCATAATTACAGTTGTAACCTTCCTTTAGTTACTTAAAATTAAACACTTTAGTCATGGAAAAACACCCCACTATGGTTGTTTTACTGTTCGTTCTTTATGTATATGTAGCCTACATTGCAATATACAGTGCCCTCCACTAATATTGGCACCCTTGGTAAATATGAGCAATGACGGCTATGAAAATAAATCTGCTTTGTTTAGCTTTTTGATCTTACATTAAAAAAATTCACAAAATGCTAACCTTTCATTGAAGCAAAACAATTAAAATTGGGGGGAAACTTACGTTATGAAATAAATGTTTTTCTCTAACGCATGGTGGGCACAGTTATTGGCACCCTTAGAAATTATAATGAGTAAAATATCTCTGAAGGATATTCCCATTCATTTTTGCAATTATTTAGCACACTAGAATGGCTAGGAGTATGATACTGTCCAGCCATGATTTCCTGTTTCACAGGAATATATATATGAAGAGCACAAAGGCCAAATTCCCATAATCATCCATCACAAGGAATGAAACCAAATAATATAATTCTGATGTGCAGAACAAGATTGTTGAGCTTCACAAAACAGAAAGTGGCTGTAAGAAATAAGCCAAAGCATTGAAAAGTCCCATTTCCACCATCAGGGCAATAATTAAGAATTTCAGTTAACTAAAGATGTTACAAATCTAACTGGAAAAAGATGTGTGTCTATATCATCCTAATGCATGGTGAGGAGGAGAGTTTAAGTGTCCAAAGACTCTCCAAGTATCACAGCAGGAGAATTGCAGAGATTAATTGAGTCTTGGGGTCAAAAGACTAAAAAAAAAAATTCAAACAGCTCCTACATCACCACATGTTGTTACTGGAGGGTTTTAAGAAAAATCCTCCTTCCTCATTCAAAAACAAACTCCAGCGTATTTAGTTGTCAGACACGACTTAAATTTCAAATGGGACTGGCTTCTGTGGTCAGATGAAACTAAAAAAAGAGCTTTCTGGCAGCAAACCCACCAGATGGTTTTGGTACAGAAAGTACCCCATGCCCACAGTTAAATATACTGCTGGATCTTTAATGTTGTGGGCTTATTTTCCTGCCAGAGGTCCTGGACATCTTGTTCAGATACATGGCATCATGGATTCTAGCAAACACCAACAGATAAAAAATCTAAATCTGACTGCATCTGTTAGAAGTTCTATAATGAGCTGTGGTTGGATCCTCCATCAGGACAGTGATCCAAATCAAACATCAAAATCAACACAAAAATGTGTCACTGAGCATAAAATGAAGCTTCTGCCATTGCCGTCCCAGTTGCCTGACCCGAACCCTATAGAAAGTGTGTGAGGTGAATGAAGAGAACAAGCACCAGCATGGAGCTGGGAAACTGAAGGATCTGAAGAGTTTCTATATGAAGGAATGGTCTCTAATCTTATGGCAGGTGTTCTCCAAACTCTTCAGGCAATAAAGGAGAAAACTCAGAGCTTTTATCTTGAATAAAGCATGTTACAATAATTGGGTGCCAATAATTGCGGTCAACATGAACTAGAGAAAAACATTTATTTCATAATGAGATTTTCCCCCTGCTTTCCATTGTTTTACTTCAATGATAGGTTAGAATTTTGTGATTTTTTTTTTTTATGAAAGATTAAAAGGATAAACAATGCAGATTTATTTTCACAGCCACCTTTGCTCATATTTATCAAGGGTGCCAATATTAGTGGAGGGCACTGTATGGTTTCTTTCAGAGTACTAGTAATTTGGATTTGGTAATGTGAATATTTGACTGAATCTGAATTATTAATCCCTGTGAATCAATGAATGAATCTGATCCACATTAAACCTTTTATACAATCGTGATCTGTAGGTTGAGACAATATGTGCGCTGAGCAGCGGTAATTTAAAACCAGAGCTTTCATTTAGTTGTACCCACATTTTACCTAGTTAATTATTCTAAACTGTATCATAAGTTAAGGAAACTGATTAGTACAAAAAATAATGGGTAAATTGTCCAGGTTTGGTGTTGTCAGGATGATGCTCCATTTCTTTTCTGAGACTCTTATTTTGATATTCTTTTCATCCTATTGTATCTGAGTTCTAATTTTCTGTGTTTATTTATTTATTTTTTTGAACAAGGTCTGTTTATTTAAGATTTACAATATGCAGAACAAAAAATCAAACAAACAAACAAAAAAAAAAAAACCATACCCAACCCAGCCCTTTACCCATCAGGCATAAGATATCAATTACTTAAGAAATACATTGAATACATAAAGACACAATTAAAAAAAAAAAAAACACATTTTGGGATTGCATTCCTTACTTGAATTTTCCAACAAATGACAAGAAAGGTTGCCAGATTACATAGAATTTCTGGATAGACCCTTGAAGAGAGTACCTAATTTTTTTCCAGTTTAAGATATTGCATGATCTCTTTAATCCAATGAAGAAAAGTAGGGGGGAAGGGGTCTTTCCATTTGATTAGTATTAATCTTCTGGGAAGTAGTGTGCAGAAGGCCAACATTTTACAATCATAGCTACTTAGGTGCATGTTTTGTGCTGTAACACCAAATACAGCAATACAAGGAGATGGGTCGACTGGCAAACCTATTATTTCTGAGAATGCCTCAAAAATCTATTTCCAGAAGTTATACAAGATTGGGCATGTCCAAAACATATGTAGGAGGCTTGCAGGAGCCTGCCTACATCTGTCACAAATAGGGTCTACCTCTGGTCTAAATTTAGATAACCTAACCTTCGACCAGTGGAGCTGGTGTACTATCTTGAATTGCACAACCACATGTCGTTGACATATAGATGATGAATAGATCTGTTTAATGATTTTCTGCCAGGTTACCTATGAAATTTGTTCATTCAAATCTTCTTCCCATTCATTTTTTAAGTAATCTAAATCTGCTAGGCTATGTTCATTGAGGAGATTATACATTTTGCTTATGATTTGTTTTAAATCTTTCCCTACCTTAAAAATGGACTCTAACAGAGATGTAGGGGGATATGAAGGAAAACATGAATTGTTAACCAATTCATCAAAAGATGCAAAAGTATTATATATATATAGATCTTGTAATATATTGATTCCACTCTTAACCCAAATATCAAAGGCTTTATCTAATATTGAGGGGGTAAACATGTGGTTTTTACTTAAGGGGGCATGTAAGGAGAGACTATGAAGGGCAAATGATTTTCTAAACTGATTCCAAATTTTTAGGGACTGTGTCACCATAGGATTCGAGGAATAGCGAGAGACAGGATCAAGCATTGGAAGTTCAGAGCACATTAAAGAGGATAGAGAGACAGGTTTGCAGGAAAACGTCTCCAAGTTAAGCCACTTAAGGGCACCAGGGCTATCACTTCCCCTCATCCAGTAAGTCAGTCCTCTAATATTAGCCGCCCAGTAATATAACATAAAATTTGGAAGTGCCATGCCACCTGAGGTACGAGGCTTTTGTAAAATACTTTTCCGGATCTGAGGATTTTTGTTATTCCAGATGAATGTTGATATGAGCCTATCTATGGAGTTGAAAAAGTATTTGGTCAAAAAATGAAACAAATAAAGGAACTTATGCAATACATTCATCTTAATAGTATTAATTCTTCCACTTAGAGAGAGAGGTAGCAGATCCCATCGTTTAATATCTTGTTTCAGACCTTCTATCAAGGGAAGGAAATTAGCTTTATAGAGGTCCTTGTAATTATGTGTAGCCCAGATTCCTAAATATTGAATGTTTTTTGTGGTAATTTTGAAAGGAATCGAACTGAAAGAGATACATTTGGCAGCTGTATTAATTGGCATTCATTCGCTTTTTTGAAGATTTATTTTATAGCCAGATATCCTACTAAATCTTTCCAATATGTTCAATAATTTATGGAAACCTGGCATTGGATCTGATAGGTACAATAATAAGTCATCTGCATAGAGCGAAATTTTACACTCTATTTCTCCCCTACGAATTCCTTTAATAGAATATATGGCTATTGCCAGTGGCTCGATTGCAATGGCAAACAAAAGCGGGGACAGAGGGCAGCCTTGTCTGGTGCCTCTCTGTAAACTAAATAGGGCAGATCTATTATTGTTGGTGCGAACTCCTGCCATTGGAGAGGAATAGAGGGTTTTAATCCACGATATGAAATTAGGGCCAAAACCAAATTTTCCCAAAGTGCAGAAAAGGTAGTCCCACTCCACCTGATCAAATACCTTTTCAGCATCAAGCGATACCAAAACCTCTGGTATGTCGGGTGGTGAGGGACTATAAATAATATTTAAAAGACTCCTAATATTAAAAAAAGAGTACCAGTTCTTTATAAAGCCAGTCTGATCTGACGAAATAATCTGACGGGAACAAGCGCCTCGAGACGTCGGGCCAGCAGTTTTGCAAGAATCTTAACATCTGTGTTTAAGAGGAAAATCGGACAATAGGAACCACACTGAGATGGACTCTTATCTTTCTCCAAAATAAGAGAAATAGTTGCTTCACGCATAGTTGGGGGGAGAGAATTTGAGAACAAAGATTCTTTAAATACAGTAAGGAGCAAAGGGGCAAGTTTCTCTGAAATTTTTTTACAGAACTCAGATGGAAAGCCATCTGGCCCTGGCGACTTGCCACGTTGCATACTTCTAATTGCATCTATAATCTCTTCTACCACAATATCTTTGTCTAGATCAGATGCCAAATCTGGGTTAAACTTGGGAATATCCAAACTATGAAAAAAAATTGTCTATATCAGATTTATCATCTGGTGGTTCTGAAGCATAAAGGGTAGCATAATAGCGATGGAAACATGAGTTTATCTCCACATGATCTATGTGTTTTTGGCCTTGTTCATCATTAATTTCCAAAATACACTGATTAGCAGTCTTCTGACGCAACTGATGTGATAAAATTTTCCTAGCCCTTTCCCCGTGTTCATAAGAAATATGTCTAGATTTTAGAATAAGGTTTTCTGCTTGACATGTCGAGAGGTGATCAAACTCTGTCTTAAGAATCAGACGTTGTTTAAGTATATCATCAGATGGTGAATAGCTGTATCTAAGATCTAATTTCAAAATATTGTCCGTCAGCTGTCTAAGGCGTTCAGCAGTGGCTTTGCTCTGCATTGAACCATAAGAAATGATCTGCCCCCTTAAATATGCTTTCAATGTTTCCCAAATTGTTAAAAAAGACATCCCCGGGGTCTTATTGTGGGACAGAAAGAGATCAATCTCTGATTTGATGAAGCTGACAAAGATTTCAACCAGAAGAAGTTTATCATTGATAAAAAAATAATCTATTCACGAAAATGAGTTATGAACTGGAGAAAAAAAGAGTAACCCCTAGAAGTAGGGTTCCTGAACCCCCAGATGTCAGTTAAACCATATGTCTGAAGAAAAAGATTTACTGTTTGAGAAGACTTGGATTCAGGGCAGATACTCGATGAACTGCAATCTAGTTTTGGAGAAAGGGCACAATTTATATCTCCCCCTAAGATAAGGTGGTGAGTATCTATATTGGAAATTCGGGAAAAGGTATTAGTAAACAAAATATTATCATCCCAGTTTGGGGCATAAATATTCATTAGAATAACAGGGAGTCCATATAATCTGCCCATCACAATGATAAAACGTCTGGGGTCTGAGTCTATATTGGACATTACAAATGGTATATTCTTACACACTATAATTGCTAATTAAAGCTTGAATGAAATGTTTGCCCTATCCATCCTCCTGTTAGTCCAGATTGGTCTGTTACCCGGAGATGGGTTTCTTGGAGAAACGCTATGTCAAGCCTTCAAATAATCAAGGTGTAATGTAATTTTTTTTCGTTTCACAGGATGATTTAAAGATTTTACATTCCAACTAATAAAATTAATCATGCACCCTGCACTTCCCATTGAACTGGTGTTAGCCATTAAAAAAATTAATAAACAAAACACTAAGATTACAACCCCATAAACAGGACAATGAGACTTTGAATTAAAAAGACAAAAAATAAACCATTTAAACAAATTAAGTCTGATAGGTCCCCAAGCCCAGAAAAGTCCAAATGTCTCTTATAACTGTTTAAATGGAGCGAATGACATCTCTGTGCTCTCACCTTTTAAGGAAAATAAAAAATGGAGATGTATATTCAAAGTTCTATATTATGAGACCAAGGATCCGGATAGTAAATTAGAAGAAGCCTCAATGTTTTAAGCACTTGTCATTGTCAAAATATGAGAAAGGCAAAGTCCAAAAAAAAAACACCTGAATGGTGTCACGGTCACTTTGCTGTTTCCTCATTTTGAATCATGGACTTCACGTACACCATTGCTTTCTCCGGATCCAAAAATTCCTTACTGTCTCCCTTGTAAGAAATTCGAAATCGAGTTGGAAACATTATCCCGTATCGAACATCATGTTTGCCTCAGAGCAAATTCCGAACATCATTGAAAGCAGCCCGCACTCTGGCCACATTTGCGGTGTAGTCTAGAAAGATGGCTATTGGCTCACCTTTGTATCAGAGCGGCCCTTGTTCTCGGGCTTGGCCGAGGACTTCTACACAATCCTGGTAATAGTGGAGTTTGGCGATAATCACCCAGGGCTTTCCGTATGGCTTTTTAGGTGTTAGACCTCTGTGCGAACAGTCTATTAGGATGTCTTTCTCTAGGCTTAAAACTTCTTTCAGCAGCTTGGAGACTGCAACAGTAGAACTCGAACCGGTCACCTCTGGAATCTCTGCAATGGATTGCATCTCCGCATCCTTCCCTCCAAATCGTCGTTCTTTTCCTTTAGACTAGCCAACTCTGTTTTAACTTCTGCAACTATTGTCTGTAATGAAGCAATCTCGTCCGACCATGTTGACACTCTTACTTCCACATCACGGAGAGGAGGTCTTCATATTATCCATTTCAGTACGGATCGCCGCTGTGTTGTTCGCAATTTCTGACTTTACATCTTTAAGCTCGTTCTTAAGAAAGCCGAAATCCTCAGAAAGAGCATTTTTAAGTTCTGCCCTGATAACAACCGAGATATCCTCTTTCAAAGAGGCTAAAATGTCTGCTTTCCAATTCTCCGTATCCATAACCGATTTATGCTGTGGAATGGGAGGCGAGTCGCCGGAGGCGGTGGCATACTCGTGTCGAGGATGTCTCTGGCCTAGTGCTCACAGCGCCGCTGTATTTATATTTACACAGGTTACTCGCCATTAAAGTAGCTGACACGGATATCAGATGGGTCTTACGGGTATTAAAAAACAATGTCCACAATTAGTTTGCCGAAAATGCATTATAAAATAATAATTTTAAAGGAAGCTAGACAGGAGCTAATCTCCACACGTCTTACTCCATTGTATGCTCACCAGCACCCCCCAGTGCTTATTTTTTGTCTTTTATCTTGTTGGTTCTTAAGTATGTTTTCATTTGTTTTAATAATTGCTGTTTGTCTACTATGTCTAGTCTAGTTCTTAATTATCTTGTTTATTTATACTCCTTGGTTTCTTCAGGTCATAGTGCATGTTTGTTAGCTGTTTTGTTGTGATTATTTTTTTCTTCGTCTTTGGACCCTTTTGGACATTTTCTTTAAGTGAAATTAATACAAACTTGCTGTAATTGGGTCCACTCTTCTATACCTGCATTGCTGCAACAGGTGTTTTATAAAGAACTGAATTACTGAAACATATATCTTAAATCTAAAGGAAAGCCTTTTACTTGTTTTCAATATAGTTGTTTGTTTTGTTCTTTACACAGGCTATGTGGATGTAATCTCACTGCTCAGTCCTGTGAAAGTCTGTCTTCAGCTTTACAATCCTCCAACTCAAACATCCTGAGAGAGCTGGACCTGAGTAACAATGACCTGCAGGATTCTGGGGTGAAGCTTCTCTCTGATGGACTGAAGAGTCTAAAGTGTCAGCTGGAGATTCTGAGGTAAATGGTTTCAATACAATAAATAAGCAAAGTGTGTTTATCAAATTGTAAAGCTTGTGATGTAATTTGATATAAATTTGATATGATTATACAGTGCGGCACTATGTTTATGCTCATGCAAAAAGCTTATGGTCCATTGTTTTCAATGTCTTTCTGGATTTGAAAATATATTGTATCAAACATCTGCCCTTTTATTTGATTGGCCATCCTAATCACCAGCTGACTTGACATGTACTGTTAGACAGCTGTTTAAATGTTTTTGTCATCCAAACAAATAGCTAATATGTGTGTAATGGAGTGCAGCAGAGCAGCATGAAGAATATCTAATATTAACTTCTTAGCATTCCTATAAAATGTAACTACACATCGGGCGGTACAGTGGAACACTAACATGTTAACATCAAATCAGGGCTCTACACTTACTTTTCTTTTTAGTAGCACTTGTACTATTCAGGAGAGTGTTCTGATCAGTATTGCGAGATGACTCCTTCACTCAAAGTGATTTACAGGGGCTTTTTTTATATCTTTGTAATGGCATTTTTTCTTCAAAAAACAGAGTGTTGTTTTATGTCAAATTCAAAGTGTTATAATTAATTTCTAATTAGAATAAGTTACCAATCAAATGAAATCAGTATTAACAAAATTAATTTGCACTACAGAGGTGGCAAAGAAGAACTTAAAAGTGGCATGTAGGTTTGTTTACAGATTTTAATGAGGCTCAGAGGTGACAAATATTATTTCTATAAATATTAAATGATGGTACTTTAAAAATGAAATTAAAACTGCCTGCAAGTGGCGTCAAGTCACTGATTTTATGACTGAATCATTTATTCAGTTGATTCCTTTAAAAAGTTGATTCATTCAGGAAAGGATGAATGTCTTAATAAATGGGTAACTGAATCATTGACTCACTAGATTTGTTTAAAACGCATGTTCATTTACAAAACAAAACAACTGTGTTTGCTTGGAGATGTGCGGTGGCTTAGCTATGATTTTGTTTGAAACTTTTTGTTAACGAAATAGAGCAAGATCAGGCAATAGTGTTAAGGCCAGACAATGTAAGTCACTTAATATTAACTTCTTGTTTATTGAACTTTGTATTAAATCAATATCAGATTTGCAAACTCCCTTAACAGTTAATAAAAGTTGTCACTCATCTTAGTTCATCATGATCTCACAAAGTTAGATTTTAATTAATGAAGCTCCATACACTGCACAATGAATCTCTTATGTACACCATGTCTACACTTAGTTTGTTATAATGAGAGGATTTGTGAGTTGGCATAACTCAGCACTGAACAAAACTTTGGTGTTTTGAGCAGTGAGTGGATTCTGATTACCTAACACTCCAAAAATGTGCTGACAGTAGAAACCTCTGAAGCTTCCCTGAGTGTAAACACAAATATACTGATTGAGTCAGTCGCACTGGTGCTCCTAAATATTTTTACATGGTAAGTAGTAGTTGCTTACCACTAATTACAAATACCATTTTCAATAGTCGTCATACCCACAATCTCTGTGCAGTGTAAACAATGAGTGACGTGTAAATGCAGATCGCTTCCGGCGCTTGCATATACTAAGCCAGAGCACGTACACGTCACGCACTAGATGTTGTGTGCACTTAGGACTGTAGGACATAGCGGTGAATCAGAGGTAAAAAATGATATAAATACTGTTCCATTTTTTTTCTTGCACAAACTGATCGTTTCATGTCTTACGACATCAGTGTATTGTCACGAGTTGCAGGGATTAATTTGGTTTTGTTTGTGTGGGTTTTTCTTTTACTCTCAAAGATTTGGTAGCCATTGACTGCCATTATATGACTGACAGACTACAATGGTTTGACTTAAAAATCTTCGTTTTTGTTCTACTGAAGAAACAAAGTCACCTACATCTTGGATGCCCTGGGGGGAAAGCAGAGTGTCACGTATGCACAGGGAGGAGACCAGAGACAGGAGTAAATAGAATAACCATCGGGTTTATTAACAGTTTGCAAAGTGAACAGAATGCTGAAAGTAAATATAGCGAGGTAGCTTATCTGACAGTCCTTGTAATAATGTTGGTTGAGCAGTCAAAGGGGAAGAGCAGAGCAGATGAGATGCACACCAAAAAATCTGGAGACCATAGGGTCTGGAGCTAGCGCAGGGGAAGTGAACGGTAGACCAGACAAGGATTGAATGAGGAGAGAGTCTATTTATAGGGCATGGTAATTGGATTCAGGTGTGCATGATTAGAACTCCGGTGAGGCAGAACGAGTGGGTGGTGCTGTGGGTGACATGGCTGATGGAGGTGGCTGTGGTGAATGCCTGACACAGAGAAACATCAAATTTTAATTTTTGGGTAAACTATCCCTTTAAGAACAAACAGAAGCTGATATCTTCAGTAATAGGTGGAACTAATACACAAAAGGCAATCTCACTCTTCACCTATTAGTCCGTTTTTTTTACGTGATTAATACAAATGAGAAAATATAGAAAATGACATCAAATAGATAAAAACATAAAGTTACTTTAAACTGTGTTTTTAAGTGATGTTTTTCCAGTAACACTGGTGACAACTCTGGACAGGATTTCCATCATATGATTTATAATGTGTATAATGTAGATTTTTTTCATTATACATTTGTTTATAACACAACCATATAGGAATAATTCATGGCTAAAATGTGTGAAAGACATTTGTCTGATTGTCACATGGACTATTACTGTGTTTTCAGATTGTCTGGCTGTATGGTGACAGAGAAAGGCTGTCGTTATGTGTTTTCAGCTCTGAGTTTAAACCCCTCGCACCTGAGAGAGCTGGATCTGAGCTACAATCACCCAGGAGATTCAGGAGTCAAACTACTCACTGAAAAACTGTTGGATTCGACCTGCTCACTGGACAAACTCAAGTATGTGTACCAGGAAGATTTTAGACTTTTCCATTTCAACTCCGCAGTGACAATGTGCTATATATATATACTGTACACATATACTCATATTTACATATTATACATGTACACACACACACACATTTATATACTGTGTGAAAGTCTTAGGCTACTAGTCTTTTCACCAGATAAAAATATGATTTAATGTGTTATTTCTATCTTCTGCTGTAGTGTCAGTAGAACATATCAGTTTATATTTCCAAACATTCATTTTGCCATTAATTGTAATAATTAATTCAGATTTTTGTTTGCACAAGGAGTCTGACAACATTCAGTGCTCCACACAGAGATCTGATCCCATCATCATCTGGAATGACATGAAGAAACAAAAAACTGAGACAATCCAGTTGAACTGTGATAATGTCTCCATAGTGCTTTAAGAAACTTACCTGGAAAACTAAGTGTACCTTTTCTGATTCTTCATGTCATTCCAGACAGACTGAATGATGATGGGACCAGATCTCTGTGTGGAGCACTGGCTGTTATTACTTACAATTAATAGAGATAGAAGATAGAAATAGGACAGAAATAACTGACATTAAACCATTCTCTCTCTCTCTCTCTCTCTCTCTCTCTATATATATATATATATATAATGATTCATTTTTTCAGTTTAACATATTTAAAATATTTAACACAGTTAATGCAGGGGCAGGGATAGGGTTAGACACTCCACTCACAACTAGGCCTGTCGTGTTTATTAAATAACGTCCGATTGCGGTTATTTCATCTAACCACGGTCAATTGAGACAGCCGTGATTATTGTGCATGGAGGCATTATGTTTTGTTTATGTTTGTTCATGCTGCTTCATAGAGTGCGTGCTGTCTGTTTCCATGATCACTCATTACAAGTACTTTTTGGGCTTGTTGTTTAAACTCAGATAGAGAAGCAATTGGGTTCATGGAGCTATCAAACTAAGCAGACACGAGTCAGTATATTTTGGTCTTATTTTTAGCCTAAAGCATTTGGATTTACTTCATTTTTTATGGTTTCTACCAAGATCAAAACAGCTTATACTACTATTTCAGCTATTCCGTTTTGTATGTAATGGCAAAGTGATAATATTTAGTTTAGTTTTTTTTATTAAGTTAATTTATAAAAATGTTTGGAGCATGTTTTGTTTGTTAAATGTTTTTATTTTAAAAAGTAATGAACAGCGGCCAGCGGAAGACTGTTTTGTTAGATCAATTTGTCTTCTCAAATCATCACGACTTGCCTAAAATAAAATCTATAGATGTAAAACAGTTCAAGTATATAACAATACTAGTTTAAACATTAAACCTAGATAAATGTGCGCTATTAGGTGCATATCCAAACATTTGTGCAGGGAGTGGCAGCTGAAGCACGCTTTGACATGGAGGCGCCACTTGATTTGTTTTTTTTTTTTTTCAGTGGAAAATTTTAAAACAATTTACAATTGAACATTTTTCTCACAAAGGTAAGAGTAATACATCATTTGGAACTGTAATTGGTCCACTTTTATTTGTGTGCACACACAATATTAACAAAACGTTACAAACAGTGCTTTTATAAAGCTTTCTGCTGCCTCGTTCTTGAACAAGAGCGCTTCACAAAAATTAACTTGGTAAATACATGCCTCACAGACATTATAAATATATATATATATATATATATATATATACTATATATAAATAGAAAGCTGTAAATTATTGCTTAAAAAAATAAAATAAATCGAAAACAAAAACTTTTTCATTATGTAAATCACAAAGATGCATTTCTTTCTAAAAGCGCGTCCAAAGAGGAGATTGCAAATCAGGATCTTTGTGACATTGACCCTAGGGTCGTAAAAAGTTCTGTACTTGGACTCAAGTAGACTATTATATAAATACATCAAGGCACGATTTTGGGACATTCTAAAATGTAAAACACTGTAGGACTAAATCCAGTACACACCTTATATACCAGAATCGCCCAGTATATAAACGTAACCCGCTAAATTGCACGTTAAGCGTATCCCCCAGAAAGAAAACTTAACGGGATAATAGAGTATAAAAGACCGAACTCGGTATACAGTTTGTTATACATTTTAAATGTAGGAAAGCAGGTAAGCCCCGAATATGAATAGAAAGCTCTAAATTGCATGTTAAGCCTTTTCCTTCCATAAAGAAAATGCGGCTTTATGAAGACGTTGATAAAAAAAAAAGACCAAATATGGAATTATTAAAAATATATTCAATGTACCTTAGCTTAATATAAGAAGACAGTGATATAAAAAGCCAAAATTTTATATTTTATTAAAAATAGGCAGTTAATGAAGTAATCCATTAAACCAGTGGTTCTCAAATGTTCCAGTAGGTGGCGGCATGTCACTGTCTTAATGACAGGTATTTAGACAGCGAGACGAAGAAAAGTCCATAAACAGGCGAGGGTCGATCAGTGGCGTACGTAATCCAATGGGCGAGGCAGGAGAATGGTCAGACAGGCGAGAGTCACAAAGGCAGGTGGCGAGACAGACTAAACGAAAATAACGAGGCTAGGTCACAAGACAGGAAAACAAGAAACAGGATAACCAGGAAACGCTTTGTATGAATGCTAAACACAGTTCAATACTCGGCAAAGTGTAACAGGAAGACCGGGGCTTTTATACTGTCTCTGATTGGGCGCAGGTGATGGGAGCAGTGGCTGATGGATAATGTAGTCTGGGGTGTAAAGCAACAGTCAGTGTGAGATAGGGTGAGAGTGACATCTGGTGGTGAGCAGACCGCGGAACATTGACCAGATTCGTGATAGGCACATTTTTGTTCACTATGATTTTTTCATGTCGATATTGGAATGTACAAAGCCTGGTTAATTTAATGGTTTAGCTGCAAATACATTGCGAATATGGAAACATTTGGATTTGTGCTGAAGGAGAGCGATACGTGAGCCCATACTTTCAATTTCGCTTTAAATTATTTCTTTTAGTTTATTTATAGCTAAATAAGCTTAAACCTATTATTATATACTGCATCTTATATTTATTTATTAAAAATAAATAAGTTGGGCCTCCGCTGTCACTGTTTTAGTACAATAATCCACATTAAGCATTTTAGAATGTTCCAAAATCATGCCTTAAACTATAAGCAATTAAATGACAGTATTTCTATAATAGGCCACTTGAGTTCAAGTTCAGTATAAAACTTATAAGAGCCGCTCCGTTGTGAACATACTGAGCTGACTAAACAGGAAGTGTTTGTCCGAACTCAGTTTTGCGAGAGAACGCAAATTTTCTTGAGGGAACGCAAATGTTTTGCGAGAGAACGCAAAAAATTCTGAAAAATATTTTTCCTCCACTCTTAATTTTTTTTTCACTCACTCTGATTTTTTTCACCACCATGTCCCTTAAGGGGCTCCGTACAATTGTGCCCCTGATTCACGATGCTACGAATCAGTAATGGATCGTTCTTGAGCTATTCTTTCATTTTGAATGAATCTTTAATGTGACTCGGGAGGTCCAAGTTGGTAAAACGATCTGAACTTCCCATCACTACTACGAATCACATGTAAGTTCATCGTCTTTGTACTGAGTATGGCGAAATACTTCATCTTATTTTCTCCTACAACTTCAGAATTGTCCAACATTGTTGTACCTTTTTGTTTGTAAACAACGTTTGACTAACTTGCACTTTCTTAGTCTTTGCGTGTTCGCTCTGTAAACACTGGGTCTGTAGTTCCACCTACATTCTGCGTGACCTTTCGACATGATTCAATACATACCATCGTGAACGCACATACCAGAACCTGTGCTACACAAGATTTTGTGCTAAAAAAATAAACACATTTTTATTTTCTGAAAAAAATGACAGATCGTTTTACTAGATAAGACCCTTCTTCCTCAGCTGGGATCATTTAGAGCCCTTTGATGCTGCATTTAAACTACATTTTGGAAGTTCAAAATCAGGGGCACAAGTGAAATCCATTATATGAAGAAAAATCCTGAAATGCTTTCCTCAAAAAACTGAATTTCTTTATGACTGAAGACAGAAAGACATGAACATCTTGGATGACAAGAGGGTGAGTGAATTATTTGTGAATTGTTGTTCTGGAAGTGGACTTCTCCTGTAAGTTGAGTTATAATGTCTGTACTTGAGCTATTTTACAAAATCTAGCACAAAGGTGGCGTAGCAGCACGCAGCAGGAGCAAAAGCAGCATTGAGTTATAATCTATCTATTTCTGGTGTGCTTGAATTAATTAACATAAATATCAAATTTCAACTTGAAGCGAAGTCAATGGAAGTGAATTTATTTGCTTGTCTCAAAGTTAAGTTACTAGAGCAGATGCATTTACTAAGTCTTGGTCACGCGACTATTAAACAGCACTGTGAGATCAAATGTGAATCTTGAATTCTGAACACAATTGACTTGGTGGTTTAAACTACTTTAAAGCCAGATGAAACAGCACTGACAAACTGGACAAACACTGCATGCAGCGATACAGTCAGAAGACTTTTCAATCTACAAATCATCATCACTTGCTATGGATTTACTGTAGTAACAACTCCACCATATTATTGTGGCAGAAATATGGGATATTCATATCGAATTTTATTATATTATTAATGCAAACATATATTAAAGGAGTAATGGAATATAATTACAGTATTTTTTGGGCTATTAAGCTATAATGTTTGTGCATGTATACTAAATGTATTTAAACTATTGCTTTTCATACAAATACAAACCTAGAAACCATTTAGATAAATTTTTGCCATGGTACTGTGGTCATCATGATCTCAGTGTATGCTACTATAGAAGACCAATGGTTAAATTTAATAAAACTTAAACAGTCAGAATAATTCAATTTCGTAACTTAAAAATGAGGTTTGATACATTTTTGTTTACAGATATTATTGCTTTTGATAATACAAATAAATTAACATCTGCATCCTTACTCAAGGTACTACTATTGTCAACTTAAGCTACTGTCAAATGTGCATTTCTAAGAGACAAAAGATATTATCATTAATATTGTAGCCTGCACTGCAAACGTAGATATGCATCATTAAAGTCAGGCAACACGTATCACTCTTAGAACATGCAGAAACTAAGAAATTAATTTTTCTAGTACAACATTTATTTTAAGGGGAAATGGCAGGATAAGTGTAAAAAATTCAAAAACTTGTTTGTCACAGCAGCTTACAGTAGCATCTCGAATATTGTCTGTATGAACATGCAATGGGAGTTAAGCCCATATTCCTTACTAATAACCATAGCAAGAGTCACCAGAGTAATATCAAAGATGGTGATAATAAAACGGTTCCATAAAACGGAAAGTTTTATCACTTTCTGACACAACAGTCCAAACAGCTTTCATATTTGGGTGATGAGCGGAGCATTTGAGCCGTGCATAAAACACAAAACTGACGGGAGCGACTCTGGTGGAGACTGGATATAAAACTATGTGTAAATAACCACTATGTGTGAACGTAACTGTACTAAGGACTCAAATACAGGACTCACAACCATATTTTTGTCAATTAAAACAAGTTTTTATTTTTTTATTGTCTGGTTTTCGATGGTGAAAATGTTGTTGATGAAAAACACAGTTGTGTTTGATCATCATAACTTGGAGAAATAACGCTGACTAATTACATACATATGGTACAGATCTAAAGGCATCAATCTTCATTTCCAAGATTAGAATTTAAATACAGCATAGAGCAATATAGTATCAGACGCTTGTATTGTATTATTTATTGCATATTCAAATCAATTTCAGATACTAATACCAGATATATGTTCATGTTTAATATTTTCTGCATAATCCCTTACGTAGAGAAATATATTTTATGTTGGATCAGTTAACTGTGTCAGGAAGTGCACAACTGACGCACCCACCTGAAAGATTTCAAAACATCGCTTATCCTGCCCAAAAAGATGATAAACATTGCGGATAGCATTTTAAGTAAAAATTAATTTACATACACATATCCTAAAAACTAGTCCTTTGTGACTGATACGCTTAAAATTGGGTGATTTTAGGTCAGCGGTTTAGCTGTGAGTCAATGGTGCTCTCTGCCGGTAGGGAATAGTAAGATGGCTGATCGAACTCTTCACTGTCTAAAGGCAGTCTACCTGTAGCTAAGACTTAGTGTCCAAATACTTTTGAGCCTTTGTAATGAAGGCACAGATGGAAATCTTGCCTCAAGTGTGTATGTTTTGTAAATTTGTTTTTAAAACATCAACACAGAGTGGGACATGTGTCTATTTGTCACAAATTTATACAGAGACTCAAACATTAAAAATAGAGTCATGTTGATGGCAAGTGGAAATAATATATAAATTCTCTCACTTCGGCTCACTTCCATGATTTAGTATGACTGCTCTCAGAAACTAACCATACTATAACCACCTGAAGTTCCACCCCTTTTAGGGTTTGGTTGCTGGTGTGCACATGAGTTCAGTGTTCACATTATCCAAACAATCCAATCTCTGACATCAAGTGAACCTGGGTGCACACCAAAATTGCCAGTGTTGAAAGCCCCGTCAAACACAGTTTAGGGTTGTGCTGACAGATGATAGTGTTGTGTATCGATGATATTCAAAAATATTGCCTGTTGCTGATGCCTCTAACAATAGCAAGACAATTATTATTATTATAATTCGTCAAAAATAAACTAGACGCCTATCTTCAGCGATGCAGCACAGGGAGCCGTTTACAGCTCCGACAGTCATTGGCTCTGATCGCAGCCACTATAGTAAATGCTTGTGATTATAGCAGCCACGCAGCATCACGTGTCTCAAGCGGCACGGCTGGTAAAAACACAAGCATTCACTAGAGTGTCCGTGAACTGCGATCAGCACCAGTGGCTGTGTCGGAGCCACAACACGCTGCAGATGTGTGCAGTGTAAATAGGGTAAGAGATTTATTCATTGTACAGTGTAGATAGCTTCAACGGTGCATGTGCATAATACTCATGGAGACTGAAGTCAGTGATTATATTCTTTGCTAATGTAAATGTTTTTTGCTCGTTTTTGTTGTTGCTTTTTCAATAACTGAGAAAATGTAAGCATTATAATTAGTAACTTACAATTTTTTATTTAATTGTTGTCATGTTAAATCCAAATTCAGTCATATTAAAAACATAAGGCTCGTTTTAGCCTTATGCTGGTGTTGGTTCACTTTCTAGCAATGAAACCAAGTAAATAATTTAATAAATTAGCATGATTATATTGTGTATCTGCAATCTCAAAGGTTGACAATAGGACAATATGAAAATTGAGCACATCACACTAACACAGTTTAAACCAAACTAATTTAAATAAAGAAAAAAAGTTAATTAAGTAATATCCTGACCATATACAGATTATTCAGATTGTAGAGGTGGTTTTAGAAAGGTGTCTATTACTTGACTTCTTGGTATTATACCATACTTACTGATCAACAAACTTTGTGTAAGCATTTCTTTGAAGCACTTCTTCCCATTGACTCCTTTCCAGTTTATTTGCTTGGCTACTGCATGTGAGAAAAGCCTCGAAAGTATGTTCCATGTGACTCTTTTGGTGTTTTGTCCTCCAATAGCACCCAGAGCAGATATCTGAAAAGACAAAAACACATTATATAAAATTAGTTATTTTCAGTTAGAGCAGTAGTTCTGCTTATAGTTCTCCTTCTTGGTGCAAACGGGCCTTTAATCTTTAGCAAGCTTTTGTTATTGGGGATGCTGGTATACTGTTCACCACAGTGATCATAGACATGTTTTCCATGACACATCAGTCACACACTATCTTTAATCAGTAGCTTGAGGTGATAAATTGTTTGTGCTTAAATGACACATACACTGCTAGATGACTATGTCAAGACAGGTATACTGTTAAGGATGCTTAGTGTAAAGTTGTTTTAATAAGCATTTCTCCAGAAAAGCTGCAACCCATAAGCAGCCCTAACAAACAGCACTAGCTGTAATTTTATCAGACACTCATTATTATCAATATTTAATTATACAAAGCGGCATTCAAATAGTTTGAATTACTCAACTAAATTAAAAAAAAAGAGACTTACCCTACTATTTAGAGTCCTGGTCCTCTGGTGGAAATCTGAAATGGAGACACATTGTTATAGGGTGTTGCTGGACAATTTCTCAGTTAAGTCGTTGTATTCTGTCTGGCCATCCATGCGGAATTTCACTCTCAATGCATAAGTCAATCATCTAGTTAATCGTAATCTCACAAATTACATTTACAGTGTAATCTTTATTTGAGTCAAGTTTTTGTTTACTTATTGTTGTACATTTAAGTACAGCATTTTATTTTTATTTAATATTAATATTAATATTTAAATTATTTAACTTTTAGTTAAACATTTTAATTTAATCAACAAAAAATATTATAGGAATAAAACTGCCTCATTTTTTTTACTGTGAAGAGCTGTAGCTGAATAGTTCGGCATACTACGCAACTGTATTTTAATGTTGGTCATTATGGTTTTAATGTTACTTGGAGATAAATATTTTCTGAGGTGGTACTTGGTATAAAAAGTTTGAGAACCGCTGTTCGATTTTAGCAAAAATAACAGTTCATTCTACATAATTTATCAAAGCACTTCTGCTATCATTACCTGTTCTGTGAGAAGCAGGACGTGCCATGATAGAGAAGCACTTCCACTGGTTGCAATCTGCAGATTATATCCTACATTTATGTGTGGAACTCTGATTGCTTTCGTAGGCTACTGAATGGATAGAAATCCCTTTCATTAAAAAAAAAAAAAAAATCTAACCATTTGGAAGTAGAACGCCGTCCCCCCCTTAAAATTCACTCCCTGGACTCCATCCCCTGTGATTTAAAATTGTTGAGCTTTAACATTTTTGACAAATATATGAAATAGGGGTGGGCGATATGGCTAAAATATCATATCATGATTTTTTTCAGAAATATCACAATTCACGATTTTATCACAATTCTATGTATTGTTGGTTTTACTATTTTGCAAGTTGTCTGAGCAGTACAGCTAAACAAATTTTTCTTTTTTAAAAACAAAGCCTTTCAAGGTAACAAACTATATGTAAAAAAATGGCAGATATTCAGGCCAAAGTGAGTGAAGATAAAAATCTTTGTCATCATGTTATCTTTGTTATTAAAAAATGAGAATAAGATACAAATTAAAAATAAACATAATACAAATAAAACAAAAAGTACTTTGTAGGCATATTTAGCAATAGCATTCAAGAAATGGAATTAACAAATATAAAAAGTAAAACACTATTTACTTAAACACTATAAACATCTTATTAAAGTAACTTTGTTAAAGTTCTTTAATCAAGAGCATGTTTATACCATCATTTACTCACTCAGTTTCTTTTTTTCTGAACGTTAATTCAGTCTGTTTGATCATTTCTATTACTAAATTAAATGGGGAGAAGCTACCCACATTCTTCGTAATATCTTATTTTGTGTTTAGCACAAAAAAGAAATTAATACAGGTTTGGGGCAACATGTGAGTAAATAATGACAGAATTAAAATTTTTGGGTAAACTACCCCTTTATTGACAAGCTGCAGCATGTTTAGTACTGTGGCTTTAAGAGCTGCACCTAATATACAGGCACACATTCTATTTTTCTCTCAATTGTTTACTTTCACATTAGACATAAGCAGCTGTGTTTATATGTGTAACGAAGCGGAGATGAGACGAGGATCTATGTGCAAGAGTTTATTGTACATCCAAAGAAAACAACAAATTATCCAGAACGGGGAACCCTTAGAATCCAGGCAAGAACAGGGAGCAACCATCACAGACATTAAACAACTGACAAAATACAGGGGAAAGACAAGGACTATTTATACACAGGGTGAGGTAATGATCTAATTGGTAACCGGGGTAACTGATGAGGGAGTGGGTGTGGTTCAATGAAGATCCATGGCAACAAACAAGGGAACAGAGGTACAGGGAAGCAGGGAACAATAAGACACAAAAACTACAAAGTAAAAGTCCTTAAACACGAATACAGAAGACAAAGACCAGGCACATGACATAACCCCCCCTCAAAAGAGTGGCTTCCAGCCGCTCCAAACAGAAATACCAGTCCAGGAAGGGGGAGGAGCTCAGGCAGAACTGGGGAAGGGATGGAGGGCCAGGTCCATGTAAGGGGAGATAAACAAGGGACTGAAGCAGAGCAAGAGGCCAGGGTGGAGTCGGCCAGATGGGAGGAGCTGAGGACCCCCAGATCATGAGAGAAGACCTCCACGGCGGAGCAGGCGGTACCCAGCAGGGCGGAGCAGGAGGCTCAGGAGCCCTCCAGGGCGGAGCCGGAGGCAGAGCAGGTGGCACTAGAGCCCTCCAGGGTGGAGCCGGAGGCAGAGCAGGCGGCGCTAGAGCCCTCCAGGGCGGAGCCGGAGGCAGAACAGGTGGCACTAGAGCCCTCCAGGGCGGAGCCGGAGGCAGAACAGACGGCGCTACAGCCCTCCAGGTCGGAGCCGGAGGCAGAGCCAGCGACACTAGAGCCCCCAAGGGCAGAGCCGGAGGCACAACAGCCCTCCCAGGCGGAACAGGAGGCGGAACAGGAGGCGGAGCAGGAGGCGGAGCAACCCTCCGGGGCGGAACAGGAGGCGGAGCAGCCCTCCGGGGCGGAACAGGAGGCGGAGCAGCCCTCCGGGGCGGAACAGGAGGCGGAGCAGCCCTCCGGGGCGGAACAGGAGGCGGAGCAGCCCTCCGGGGCGGAACAGGAGGCTGCGTCATCGACTGGGACCTGGGGAGAACAGTGACAGAGGATGTAGACAGGGAAAAGGGAGAAGCAGAGAGTTTGGTGGTTAACGCCCCCTCCGTAAGAGGTTCTACGGCTGGCGCCGACACCTCTGGAGGCATTGGCGCAGCTTCTCCGACGGGGAAGGCCTCTGGAGCAGACCTGAGACCAGACGGGGCCTCTGGGGCAGACTTGAGACCAGACGAGAGCTCTGGTGCAGGCTTGTGATCAGACGAGAGCTCAGAGGCTGACCTGTGAACAGGCGTGACCTCAGGAGCACAGTGTGTAGCCCACACACACCACATGGCCACTGCCATTAAGGGAAGAGCAGCAGCGATAACGTCACTTGGCTTGTGAAGATCTGCTGTAACGTGGCTTGACTCGGGAACAACATGGCTTGACTCGGGAACAACATGGCTTGACTCGGGAACAACATGGCTTGACTCGGGAACAACATTGACTTGGCTTGACTCGTGGGGAACAGCTGCTGTAGCTTGACTCGGCCCTGTAGCTTGACTTGAATCAGGGGTAGCTGCCGCAACAAGAGGGAGCGCCATCTTAGCTGTCCGTACAGCCATTAGGGGTGAGTCCAACACGTGGGTCATCATGTGGCGTGACTTGGAGACAGCGACCATCTTGTGGACTGGCTTTGGCGTGGCGGCCATCTTTGCGACAGGCTCTGGCGTGGCGGCCATCTTTGCGACAGGCTCTGGCGTGGCGGCCATCTTTGCGACAGGCTCTGGCGTGGCGGCCATCTTTGCGACTGGCTCTGGCGTGGCGGCCATCTTGTGCAGTGGGTCTGGGCTGGCGGCCATCTTGCAAGGAGACTCAGGAGTGGCGACCATGCTGTGAATTACCCTTTCTACTTCCTTAACAGAAAAAGGGGATTCACAGAACAGCAAAACAAAGTCTATATACTGTGACAGGGTCCAGCTGGGGTCCTCATCCGGTAAGTTTAAACTAACCTCTGGATCGAGTCCACTCCAGAAACAGTCCTTTATTTTGGTGTCATCTCCAGGCACTAGCTGGCTGTAATAAAGGAACTCCTCCACATAATATTCGATCGGTCGGCCGTTTTGAAAAATTGAGCAAAGAGTGCTCAGAGGGTCGCGATAAACTCCTGCTAGATCCATAGTTGGTCAGTTGTTCTGTAACGAAGCGGAGATGAGACGAGGATCTATGTGCAAGAGTTTATTGTACATCCAAAGAAAACAACAAATTATCCAGAACGGGGAACCCTTAGAATCCAGGCAAGAACAGGGAGCAACCATCACAGACATTAAACAACTGACAAAATACAGGGGAAAGACAAGGACTATTTATACACAGGGTGAGGTAATGATCTAATTGGTAACCGGGGTAACTGATGAGGGAGTGGGTGTGGTTCAATGAAGATCCATGGCAACAAACAAGGGAACAGAGGTACAGGGAAGCAGGGAACAATAAGACACAAAAACTACAAAATAAAAGTCCTTAAACACGAATACAGAAGACAAAGACCAGGCACATGACAATATGTAAGACTTTAAAGCAAAAAATGTACTTTTGTGATTGTGAATAAATGCAGTGTACCATGAGTGTAACTCT
The DNA here is from genome assembly GCA_012976165.1 of Labeo catla. NCBI lineage: Eukaryota > Metazoa > Chordata > Actinopteri > Cypriniformes > Cyprinidae > Labeo > Labeo catla. The sequence goes on along the minus strand of VONZ01000906.1, from coordinate 91,223 downwards.
ACTGCTGAATTAACACTCATGTGAATGTATGTGGCATTGTACAGTATAGCAATTGTACAGTTTTGGGGGTTCTGGTTAAAGACTGGACTCTGTGGTTTACTGAAGGCTGAGATTGGGTCCAGATAGCAAGAGAGCAGGTGAAAACTGTTGAATCAATGTTAAACATAGTTGATTTGTCAATGTTAATGGCATTAAATGAATATCACGTAACTTGCACCCTCAATTAATGTTGAAAAAAAATGGACATTTCAGCAAACCACTATTTACTGTGATCAGTGATTGCTTTAGTTCGGTTCTTGATTCTTGCCGTTCGCTGAGTCAATTCTTTTTCTGTGCTACAATAGTGTTTCACTGCAAACACTTATGCTACTAAAAAGAGATGTTTTAAAATTAACTTAAAGTGGATTACTTTTTGTGATGGGTGTCAAGCTGCTATAAAGTTGAGAAACAATCCTGAATAATATTGATGATCTTTCATCACTGATGTAAATGTTCTGTATCAAAAATCTGTGGAAACACACAGAAAGATTTAGACATCAACACTCAACATACAAACCTCAACAATGGTGACAATCATCAGACTAATTCAGATAAACAGATCAACTGCAATGCATGCAGGGAATCATGAATGAGTTTTTACTATGTTGATACCCAGCATGCATTTCTGCATAAACTTTTCTTTTGCTGATTGTCACCATTGCTGAGTTTCAAATGCTGATTCTTGATGTCTAATGGATTCAGCCATTTAAAGATTTTGTTGCATTCTCTGTTGACTCAAAGTAGTATGATAGCTGTACATCTGCCTTAAACTCACATTGCAGTATCACATATTATTAAAAAAAACCAACACACTTGTGAGCAATTATTTATATAATGATTACACAATGATTACAGTCATCATCATCAGATCCCAGTGGATCATAGTTTTCATTGTCTCAAACAATGCATTTTAGCACAATGTTATGAAAGACAAAGAAAATCTAACATTAAAGTCAAGAGTCCAGAGCCCAACTAAAGAAAACTCTGATCACAACAATGGTGGCTTGTTGAAATTTCAAAAATGTTTCAACATTAATAGCAGGAGAAAAAGTTACATTATTTAATATCATTAACATTGATTCAATGGTTGCTTGGCAGTAGCGCTATTAAAACTTGTTGTGACCCAGTTCAGGGCTAGCTATAAGTTACTATTTGGTTGAGATTTGGGCCAGTTATGGCTCATGTGTGGCTCATGTCTGTAGTCCAGATCTGGGCCACACAAGGGCCGTAATTCTCGCTACATTTGGGCTGAGTGTAACTGTTTTTTGGCCCAGAACTGGGCCAGATGTCAGTTGCTATGTGGGATTACAGTACAATGGCATGCATTTACATGAGTGTTAATTCAGCAGTAGAGTTACACTCACGGGACACTGCACTTATTCACAATCACAGAAGTAAATTTTTTGCTTTAAAGTCTTGCCGGTTAAACATTTCAAATGCCTGCTGTTCTGATGAGGGCTTTTCCATTGCTCGTACACCTAAAGAAGCAGAACTGCTGCTAATAGAATAGCACGATACTACAATATTTCTCGAAAAGCAGATTGTGGAGACATTTTTGATCCACGATCAAAAATCATCATATCGCACACATATCATATTTTATAAATATATTTTGAAGTAAGGATCTGCGGGAGGGCGTATAGCTTAAGCATTAACGTTAACATTAACCCATCACTAAAATGACCACACGTTAAACTTTGACAGTAAAACTTAATAGAAGCAGTTAAGATGAGTCAATTACATATAATTACAGACCTGTGGATTGTTTGCTTTGTGTTAGCATGCCCTTTGATAACAAGAACTGGCTAATATTACAATTCAGTACCTTACTGAATTTCCAAACTTTTTTTAGAGTGCACGACATAATCAATGAGAAATTAATTTAATAATATAACAGTTTGGTCACAGTGTCACTTACCTTGGTGAAGTTTATGGCTCTGATGATGTAGTACCGTGTCAATCGTGACCACAACTCCATAAAATTTCACGTGCTCATTTCCACAGCTACGGTCCGGATGCGTTTTGCGACTGTTGTTCCCGCGCACTGAAACCTGGGCCTGAACTGAATCCGTGTTAAAGCACTGAAACGGATGTGACTGTAACACGGATGTGAAGAATTGATCAGTGAAAGGCTGCCATTCATTTTCTGTAAAATTTTACACTAAAACCTTGTGATCACAGATAGAGACATGGTTGTTCAGAAAAAGATTTAAAAACTTTAATTTTGGGTTGGATTAATTGCAATACATTTCAGAAAAAAAGTGTGACTATTGCAATATATATGTATATATGTGTATATATATATATATGTATATATATGTATATATATTTGATATATACATATATATATATATATATGCACTTTATACATTTTGGGATCAGAAAGATTCTAATGTTTTTTTTTTAAGTTCCTCATCAAGGTTGCATTTATTTAATTAAAAATAAAGATAAAACAGTAATATAATGAAATATAATCGCAATATAATATAAGTTTCTATTTTAAATACTTTATAAATAAAATTATTCCTCTGATGCAAAGTTGTTGTTTTTTATCAGCTTTTATTACTTCAGTCTTCATTGTCTTCAGTCACATGATCCTTTAGAAATAATTCTGATTTATTTTTTAAATCATTCTGACTTATTTTAAATTGTAATAATTTTTAACAACAATTTATTTAATTATATTTATTTTTTACAACAGCATAGCAAGACCCTAGACACTAGGACTGTGTTCAATACATATGACAGTGTATTACTTGATAATGGTATTGATGCAGCTGTTTCTGTATCAGCAGTGAACTGCACTTAATTTGAATACATAAAACAGAAAAACAGTGAATAGAGTATATTATAGGCTACTACAAAGTTGAATCTGGACACAGAGGAACACAACTGATGTTGCCTGATATAAAGAGACGTAATCACTGAAACAGAGCTTCACATTTATAATATTGAAATATCTGCTGTTACTAATGTGTTACTTATTTTTGTCAACCTGGCAACCATGTGAACGTGCTCTCGCTCTACTGTAGATGAAAGCACTGCTTTCTGAAAACACCATAAACTCAAAGTTTAGTGATCAACACTTTATAATCTATTCTCAGAAAACTGTCATTCATCAAGTGTTCATTTATGAGAGAGAGACTGTGTGAATTACTTCCATTTTTGCTGTGCTTATCATTTATCAGTGCAGCTGTGACTTTAATTGATTTAAATAATGATGTTACAGACTCCTTGCAAAAAAGATCATGCAGCTCTTCAGCAGTTAAAATATTTTATTGGTAAAATTTGCAGGTCAGCACTGAAGTTTCTATGTGAATGTGTGAACTACAGTGAAGACAGCACATTAGTTTACAACACTTCTCATTTTTATCATTTTTATTTTTTTTAAAGTACAGATTGTGTTATTATTTGTGCAGTGATCACCTACCAGCAATGTGAAGATGATTTTATGAATATATGAGCTCAACTGTCCGTAGTTATCAATGATCTTCAGTATTCAGTGTGTAATAAACAGCTGTTTCACTCAATTCTGCTCAAATTCACTGCAGTCCCGTATCCAGATACACAGCCCTACTAGCAACCACACCATGTACCCTAGCAACCACCTTGTGTACCTTGGCAACCACATAGCAACAGCCTAGCCACCACGCCAATTACCCTAGCAACCATATAGCAACACCCTAGCAACTACCCAGAACGTATTATCAACCACACAGCAAGTAACTTAGCAACCATATAGTAACAGCCTAGTAACCACCTTAGCAACTACATAGAAACAGAGGCGGAGTTTGACTTTTATGCATGGGGGGGCACCCACTGGCAGACGAGCCAGCAGCAGATTTGTATTATTATTATTATTTTTTTATAGGCCTATGTTCTATATTCATATATTTATGTAACACCGGTTATGGCACTTGCCCACCGCGGCACCGACCACCACCAACGTTTTGATTTTTTATTTTTTTTATATTGTAATAAAATATGATTTAGTTCAGTGGAGAACAGACACTACAAATAAAACTGAACGCGGCTGCTCAATGCAGAGTGCCGAACGACAGTCGCATCGCATCGCAGATCAGATTTTATTTTACAGCCTGCAGAGTGACGAGCTGACCGACAAGAAGAGTGAGGTCAGGCGAGACAGACAAGACGAAATGGTGAAAGTTTTTATTTTGAAAGCCTGTTGACTTTTGCCGTTTATCTATGGTGGTTTTCCAACTTTTTTGAACATTCGTTTCTTATTTATTTGGTTGTACAGTGTTTGCTGATTTTTACTTTGTGTAATTTTTTTTCTTATTAGTTTTGCTAATAAACGTTCTACGTTTCTTATAGCTATTTATTTGGTTCCACGGTGTTTACCGATTTTCAGTTTTGTATACTAGGTTATTTAAAATTTATGTAGGCCTATAGCCTAAGTTGTTTGTTATTTTATATTAAGCATATAGCATGGTGTAAGCTATTTTTATTCATTTTGTTAATAAAAGTTCCATAACTAATTTATAGGCTAAGTGAGTTTAACGTTGTATTTTGTTGTTGCTTGAATGGGATTCAAGCAATTTACGCCGAATTGCCGCTAATTTAAAAGTGAAAGTAAAATGTGCACTGCGCATTTACAAGCTGTTTAAAAGCGAAGGAAAGTGAGTGAAACAAGGGAAATTGATGATATGTGCCATTGTAGTTCGGAGCCAGTTTCCTACTTTCCTCATAACTGAGAAACTTGTTTTTGATGTAGCCAAACAGTTAACTTGCAAAAGCGGGAAAATAACGAAAAGAGAGTCCTCTCTATCAAGACAAGTTGAGAATCATGAGTCGCAACTCGCAAGGATATGTGGCTTAAATTGAATTTAACCGAAACGTACTTATTCTACCCACTAAAATAATAAGATAATATAAATAAAATGAAAAAAATATGAATTATTTGATTTTTCATAGCTCAGACAAAATCATGATTGGCTCTCGTCTGGGGGGGCAGTGCCCCCCCTCCCCCCAGCCCCCCCTAAACTCCGCCTATGCATAGAAACACTCTAGAAACCACCCAGAACATCCTAGACAATACATAGTAACACCCCAGAAACCACATTGAGTGTCTTAGCAACTGCATAGCAACCACCCAAGTACCTTGGCAACTACATGGCAACTCCCTAGCAACCACCCTGAGTACATTAGCAACTGCATAGCAACAGTTGATTGACTGTCTGAATGTGTGTGTGTGTGTGTGTTTTCTAGTGTGGATCATGGAGGAGAATCCAGGATTACAGCAGGACTAAAGAAATGTATGTCTACAAACACACACACACACACACACACACACACACATGTTGGGTTTACATGTTTTATGGGGACATTGCATAGGCGTAATGGTTTTTATACTGTACAAACCGTATTTTCTATCGCCCTACACCTACCCTATCCCTAAACCTAGCCCTCACAGGAGACTGTGCACACTTTTACTTTCTCAAAAAAACTCATTGTGCATGATTTATAAGCCTGTTTCCTCATGGGGACCTCACAAATGTCCCCACAAGGTCAAAATTTACTGGTATTACTATCCTTGTGGGGACATTTGGTCCCCATAACGTGATAAATACCAGGTGCACACACACACACACAGCCGTAGTGATTGTTGTTGTGTTATAAATGTGTCTGTTCTTGTGTTCAGGGGTTTGTTTTCTCACACTGGATCCAAACACAGCACACAATGAACTCATTCTGTCTGAGGACAACAGAAACGTGACACGTGTGAGAGAGAATCAGTCGTATCCTCCTCCATAGCTCCATACACTGCACAATGAATCTCTTATGTACACCATGTCTACACTTAGTTTGTTATAATGAGAGGATTTGTGAGTTGGCATAACTCAGCACTGAACAAAACTTTGGTGTTTTGAGCAGTGAGTGGATTCTGATTACCTAACACTCCAAAAATGTGCTGACAGTAGAAACCTCTGAAGCTTCCCTGAGTGTAAACACAAATATACTGATTGAGTCAGTCGCACTGGTGCTCCTAAATATTTTTACATGGTAAGTAGTAGTTGCTTACCACTAATTACAAATACCATTTTCAATAGTCGTCATACCCACAATCTCTGTGCAGTGTAAACAATGAGTGACGTGTAAATGCAGATCGCTTCCGGCGCTTGCATATACTAAGCCAGAGCACGTACACGTCACGCACTAGATGTTGTGTGCACTTAGGACTGTAGGACATAGCGGTGAATCAGAGGTAAAAAATGATATAAATACTGTTCCATTTTTTTTCTTGCACAAACTGATCGTTTCATGTCTTACGACATCAGTGTATTGTCACGAGTTGCAGGGATTAATTTGGTTTTGTTTGTGTGGGTTTTTCTTTTACTCTCAAAGATTTGGTAGCCATTGACTGCCATTATATGACTGACAGACTACAATGGTTTGACTTAAAAATCTTCGTTTTTGTTCTACTGAAGAAACAAAGTCACCTACATCTTGGATGCCCTGGGGGGAAAGCAGAGTGTCACGTATGCACAGGGAGGAGACCAGAGACAGGAGTAAATAGAATAACCATCGGGTTTATTAACAGTTTGCAAAGTGAACAGAATGCTGAAAGTAAATATAGCGAGGTAGCTTATCTGACAGTCCTTGTAATAATGTTGGTTGAGCAGTCAAAGGGGAAGAGCAGAGCAGATGAGATGCACACCAAAAAATCTGGAGACCATAGGGTCTGGAGCTAGCGCAGGGGAAGTGAACGGTAGACCAGACAAGGATTGAATGAGGAGAGAGTCTATTTATAGGGCATGGTAATTGGATTCAGGTGTGCATGATTAGAACTCTGGTGAGGCAGAACGAGTGGGTGGTGCTGTGGGTGACATGGCTGATGGAGGTGGCTGTGGTGAATGCCTGACACAGAGAAACATCAAATTTTAATTTTTGGGTAAACTATCCCTTTAAGAACAAACAGAAGCTGATATCTTCAGTAATAGGTGGAACTAATACACAAAAGGCAATTTCACTCTTCACCTATTAGTCCGTTTTTTTTACGTGATTAATACAAATGAGAAAATATAGAAAATGACATCAAATAGATAAAAACATAAAGTTACTTTAAACTGTGTTTTTAAGTGATGTTTTTCCAGTAACACTGGTGACAACTCTGGACAGGATTTCCATCATATGATTTATAATGTGTATAATGTAGATTTTTTTCATTATACATTTGTTTATAACACAACCATATAGGAATAATTCATGGCTAAAATGTGTGAAAGACATTTGTCTGATTGTCACATGGACTATTACTGTGTTTTCAGATTGTCTGGCTGTATGGTGACAGAGAAAGGCTGTCGTTATGTGTTTTCAGCTCTGAGTTTAAACCCCTCGCACCTGAGAGAGCTGGATCTGAGCTACAATCACCCAGGAGATTCAGGAGTCAAACTACTCACTGAAAAACTGTTGGATTCGACCTGCTCACTGGACAAACTCAAGTATGTGTACCAGGAAGATTTTAGACTTTTCCATTTCAACTCCGCAGTGACAATGTGCTATATATATATACTGTACACATATACTCATATTTACATATTATACATGTACACACACACACACATTTATATACTGTGTGAAAGTCTTAGGCTACTAGTCTTTTCACCAGATAAAAATATGATTTAATGTGTTATTTCTATCTTCTGCTGTAGTGTCAGTAGAACATATCAGTTTATATTTCCAAACATTCATTTTGCCATTAATTGTAATAATTAATTCAGATTTTTGTTTGCACAAGGAGTCTGACAACATTCAGTGCTCCACACAGAGATCTGATCCCATCATCATCTGGAATGACATGAAGAAACAAAAAACTGAGACAATCCAGTTGAACTGTGATAATGTCTCCATAGTGCTTTAAGAAACTTACCTGGAAAACTAAGTGTACCTTTTCTGATTCTTCATGTCATTCCAGACAGACTGAATGATGATGGGACCAGATCTCTGTGTGGAGCACTGGCTGTTATTACTTACAATTAATAGAGATAGAAGATAGAAATAGGACAGAAATAACTGACATTAAACCATTCTCTCTCTCTCTCTCTCTCTCTCTCTCTATATATATATATATATATAATGATTCATTTTTTCAGTTTAACATATTTAAAATATTTAACACAGTTAATGCAGGGGCAGGGATAGGGTTAGACACTCCACTCACAACTAGGCCTGTCGTGTTTATTAAATAACGTCCGATTGCGGTTATTTCATCTAACCACGGTCAATTGAGACAGCCGTGATTATTGTGCATGGAGGCATTATGTTTTGTTTATGTTTGTTCATGCTGCTTCATAGAGTGCGTGCTGTCTGTTTCCATGATCACTCATTACAAGTACTTTTTGGGCTTGTTGTTTAAACTCAGATAGAGAAGCAATTGGGTTCATGGAGCTATCAAACTAAGCAGACACGAGTCAGTATATTTTGGTCTTATTTTTAGCCTAAAGCATTTGGATTTACTTCATTTTTTATGGTTTCTACCAAGATCAAAACAGCTTATACTACTATTTCAGCTATTCCGTTTTGTATGTAATGGCAAAGTGATAATATTTAGTTTAGTTTTTTTTATTAAGTTAATTTATAAAAATGTTTGGAGCATGTTTTGTTTGTTAAATGTTTTTATTTTAAAAAGTAATGAACAGCGGCCAGCGGAAGACTGTTTTGTTAGATCAATTTGTCTTCTCAAATCATCACGACTTGCCTAAAATAAAATCTATAGATGTAAAACAGTTCAAGTATATAACAATACTAGTTTAAACATTAAACCTAGATAAATGTGCGCTATTAGGTGCATATCCAAACATTTGTGCAGGGAGTGGCAGCTGAAGCACGCTTTGACATGGAGGCGCCACTTGATTTGTTTTTTTTTTTTTTCAGTGGAAAATTTTAAAACAATTTACAATTGAACATTTTTCTCACAAAGGTAAGAGTAATACATCATTTGGAACTGTAATTGGTCCACTTTTATTTGTGTGCACACACAATATTAACAAAACGTTACAAACAGTGCTTTTATAAAGCTTTCTGCTGCCTCGTTCTTGAACAAGAGCGCTTCACAAAAATTAACTTGGTAAATACATGCCTCACAGACATTATAAATATATATATATATATATATATATATATACTATATATAAATAGAAAGCTGTAAATTATTGCTTAAAAAAATAAAATAAATCGAAAACAAAAACTTTTTCATTATGTAAATCACAAAGATGCATTTCTTTCTAAAAGCGCGTCCAAAGAGGAGATTGCAAATCAGGATCTTTGTGACATTGACCCTAGGGTCGTAAAAAGTTCTGTACTTGGACTCAAGTAGACTATTATATAAATACATCAAGGCACGATTTTGGGACATTCTAAAATGTAAAACACTGTAGGACTAAATCCAGTACACACCTTATATACCAGAATCGCCCAGTATATAAACGTAACCCGCTAAATTGCACGTTAAGCGTATCCCCCAGAAAGAAAACTTAACGGGATAATAGAGTATAAAAGACCGAACTCGGTATACAGTTTGTTATACATTTTAAATGTAGGAAAGCAGGTAAGCCCCGAATATGAATAGAAAGCTCTAAATTGCATGTTAAGCCTTTTCCTTCCATAAAGAAAATGCGGCTTTATGAAGACGTTGATAAAAAAAAAAGACCAAATATGGAATTATTAAAAATATATTCAATGTACCTTAGCTTAATATAAGAAGACAGTGATATAAAAAGCCAAAATTTTATATTTTATTAAAAATAGGCAGTTAATGAAGTAATCCATTAAACCAGTGGTTCTCAAATGTTCCAGTAGGTGGCGGCATGTCACTGTCTTAATGACAGGTATTTAGACAGCGAGACGAAGAAAAGTCCATAAACAGGCGAGGGTCGATCAGTGGCGTACGTAATCCAATGGGCGAGGCAGGAGAATGGTCAGACAGGCGAGAGTCACAAAGGCAGGTGGCGAGACAGACTAAACGAAAATAACGAGGCTAGGTCACAAGACAGGAAAACAAGAAACAGGATAACCAGGAAACGCTTTGTATGAATGCTAAACACAGTTCAATACTCGGCAAAGTGTAACAGGAAGACCGGGGCTTTTATACTGTCTCTGATTGGGCGCAGGTGATGGGAGCAGTGGCTGATGGATAATGTAGTCTGGGGTGTAAAGCAACAGTCAGTGTGAGATAGGGTGAGAGTGACATCTGGTGGTGAGCAGACCGCGGAACATTGACCAGATTCGTGATAGGCACATTTTTGTTCACTATGATTTTTTCATGTCGATATTGGAATGTACAAAGCCTGGTTAATTTAATGGTTTAGCTGCAAATACATTGCGAATATGGAAACATTTGGATTTGTGCTGAAGGAGAGCGATACGTGAGCCCATACTTTCAATTTCGCTTTAAATTATTTCTTTTAGTTTATTTATAGCTAAATAAGCTTAAACCTATTATTATATACTGCATCTTATATTTATTTATTAAAAATAAATAAGTTGGGCCTCCGCTGTCACTGTTTTAGTACAATAGTACAAAATCTAGCACAAAGGTGGCGTAGCAGCACGCAGCAGGAGCAAAAGCAGCATTGAGTTATAATCTATCTATTTCTGGTGTGCTTGAATTAATTAACATAAATATCAAATTTCAACTTGAAGCGAAGTCAATGGAAGTGAATTTATTTGCTTGTCTCAAAGTTAAGTTACTAGAGCAGATGCATTTACTAAGTCTTGGTCACGCGACTATTAAACAGCACTGTGAGATCAAATGTGAATCTTGAATTCTGAACACAATTGACTTGGTGGTTTAAACTACTTTAAAGCCAGATGAAACAGCACTGACAAACTGGACAAACACTGCATGCAGCGATACAGTCAGAAGACTTTTCAATCTACAAATCATCATCACTTGCTATGGATTTACTGTAGTAACAACTCCACCATATTATTGTGGCAGAAATATGGGATATTCATATCGAATTTTATTATATTATTAATGCAAACATATATTAAAGGAGTAATGGAATATAATTACAGTATTTTTTGGGCTATTAAGCTATAATGTTTGTGCATGTATACTAAATGTATTTAAACTATTGCTTTTCATACAAATACAAACCTAGAAACCATTTAGATAAATTTTTGCCATGGTACTGTGGTCATCATGATCTCAGTGTATGCTACTATAGAAGACCAATGGTTAAATTTAATAAAACTTAAACAGTCAGAATAATTCAATTTCGTAACTTAAAAATGAGGTTTGATACATTTTTGTTTACAGATATTATTGCTTTTGATAATACAAATAAATTAACATCTGCATCCTTACTCAAGGTACTACTATTGTCAACTTAAGCTACTGTCAAATGTGCATTTCTAAGAGACAAAAGATATTATCATTAATATTGTAGCCTGCACTGCAAACGTAGATATGCATCATTAAAGTCAGGCAACACGTATCACTCTTAGAACATGCAGAAACTAAGAAATTAATTTTTCTAGTACAACATTTATTTTAAGGGGAAATGGCAGGATAAGTGTAAAAAATTCAAAAACTTGTTTGTCACAGCAGCTTACAGTAGCATCTCGAATATTGTCTGTATGAACATGCAATGGGAGTTAAGCCCATATTCCTTACTAATAACCATAGCAAGAGTCACCAGAGTAATATCAAAGATGGTGATAATAAAACGGTTCCATAAAACGGAAAGTTTTATCACTTTCTGACACAACAGTCCAAACAGCTTTCATATTTGGGTGATGAGCGGAGCATTTGAGCCGTGCATAAAACACAAAACTGACGGGAGCGACTCTGGTGGAGACTGGATATAAAACTATGTGTAAATAACCACTATGTGTGAACGTAACTGTACTAAGGACTCAAATACAGGACTCACAACCATATTTTTGTCAATTAAAACAAGTTTTTATTTTTTTATTGTCTGGTTTTCGATGGTGAAAATGTTGTTGATGAAAAACACAGTTGTGTTTGATCATCATAACTTGGAGAAATAACGCTGACTAATTACATACATATGGTACAGATCTAAAGGCATCAATCTTCATTTCCAAGATTAGAATTTAAATACAGCATAGAGCAATATAGTATCAGACGCTTGTATTGTATTATTTATTGCATATTCAAATCAATTTCAGATACTAATACCAGATATATGTTCATGTTTAATATTTTCTGCATAATCCCTTACGTAGAGAAATATATTTTATGTTGGATCAGTTAACTGTGTCAGGAAGTGCACAACTGACGCACCCACCTGAAAGATTTCAAAACATCGCTTATCCTGCCCAAAAAGATGATAAACATTGCGGATAGCATTTTAAGTAAAAATTAATTTACATACACATATCCTAAAAACTAGTCCTTTGTGACTGATACGCTTAAAATTGGGTGATTTTAGGTCAGCGGTTTAGCTGTGAGTCAATGGTGCTCTCTGCCGGTAGGGAATAGTAAGATGGCTGATCGAACTCTTCACTGTCTAAAGGCAGTCTACCTGTAGCTAAGACTTAGTGTCCAAATACTTTTGAGCCTTTGTAATGAAGGCACAGATGGAAATCTTGCCTCAAGTGTGTATGTTTTGTAAATTTGTTTTTAAAACATCAACACAGAGTGGGACATGTGTCTATTTGTCACAAATTTATACAGAGACTCAAACATTAAAAATAGAGTCATGTTGATGGCAAGTGGAAATAATATATAAATTCTCTCACTTCGGCTCACTTCCATGATTTAGTATGACTGCTCTCAGAAACTAACCATACTATAACCACCTGAAGTTCCACCCCTTTTAGGGTTTGGTTGCTGGTGTGCACATGAGTTCAGTGTTCACATTATCCAAACAATCCAATCTCTGACATCAAGTGAACCTGGGTGCACACCAAAATTGCCAGTGTTGAAAGCCCCGGCAAACACAGTTTAGGGTTGTGCTGACAGATGATAGTGTTGTGTATCGATGATATTCAAAAATATTGCCTGTTGCTGATGCCTCTAACAATAGCAAGACAATTATTATTATTATAATTCGTCAAAAATAAACTAGACGCCTATCTTCAGCGATGCAGCACAGGGAGCCGTTTACAGCTCCGACAGTCATTGGCTCTGATCGCAGCCACTATAGTAAATGCTTGTGATTATAGCAGCCACGCAGCATCACGTGTCTCAAGCGGCACGGCTGGTAAAAACACAAGCATTCACTAGAGTGTCCGTGAACTGCGATCAGCACCAGTGGCTGTGTCGGAGCCACAACACGCTGCAGATGTGTGCAGTGTAAATAGGGTAAGAGATTTATTCATTGTACAGTGTAGATAGCTTCAACGGTGCATGTGCATAATACTCATGGAGACTGAAGTCAGTGATTATATTCTTTGCTAATGTAAATGTTTTTTGCTCGTTTTTGTTGTTGCTTTTTCAATAACTGAGAAAATGTAAGCATTATAATTAGTAACTTACAATTTTTTATTTAATTGTTGTCATGTTAAATCCAAATTCAGTCATATTAAAAACATAAGGCTCGTTTTAGCCTTATGCTGGTGTTGGTTCACTTTCTAGCAATGAAACCAAGTAAATAATTTAATAAATTAGCATGATTATATTGTGTATCTGCAATCTCAAAGGTTGACAATAGGACAATATGAAAATTGAGCACATCACACTAACACAGTTTAAACCAAACTAATTTAAATAAAGAAAAAAAGTTAATTAAGTAATATCCTGACCATATACAGATTATTCAGATTGTAGAGGTGGTTTTAGAAAGGTGTCTATTACTTGACTTCTTGGTATTATACCATACTTACTGATCAACAACCTTTGTGTAAGCATTTCTTTGAAGCACTTCTTCCCATTGACTCCTTTACAGTTTATTTGCTTGGCTACTGCATGTTGAGAAAAGCCTCGAAATTATGTTCCATGTGACTCTTTTGGTGTTTTGTCCTCCAATAGCACCAGAACAGATATCTGAAAGAACCAAAAGCTTACATTATATAAAATTAGTTATTTTCAGTTAGAGCGAGTAGTTCTGCTTATAGTTCTCTTCTTGGTGCAAGCGGACGCACAATCTTTAGCAAGCTTTTGTTGTGGGGATGCTGGTATACTGTTCACCACAGTGATCATAGACATGTTTTCCATGACACATCAGTCACACACTTATCTTTAATCGGTAGCTTGAGGTGGTAATTGTTTGTGTAAAATGACACATACACTGCCTAGATGACTATGTCAAGACAAGATTTATGCATGTTAAAGGATAGCAAAGTGTAAAGTTGTTTTAATAAGCATTTCTCCAGAAAAGCTGCAACCCATAAGCAGCCCTAACAAACAGCACTAGCTGTAATTTTATCAGACACTCATTATTATCAATATTTAATTATACAAAGCGGCATTCAAATAGTTTGAATTACTCAACTAAATTAAAAAAAAAGAGACTTACCCTACTATTTAGAGTCCTGGTCCTCTGGTGGAAATCTGAAATGGAGACACATTGTTATAGGGTGTTGCTGGACAATTTCTCAGTTAAGTCGTTGTATTCTGTCTGGCCATCCATGCGGAATTTCACTCTCAATGCATAAGTCAATCATCTAGTTAATCGTAATCTCACAAATTACATTTACAGTGTAATCTTTATTTGAGTCAAGTTTTTGTTTACTTATTGTTGTACATTTAAGTACAGCATTTTATTTTTATTTAATATTAATATTAATATTTAAATTATTTAACTTTTAGTTAAACATTTTAATTTAATCAACAAAAAATATTATAGGAATAAAACTGCCTCATTTTTTTTACTGTGAAGAGCTGTAGCTGAATAGTTCGGCATACTACGCAACTGTATTTTAATGTTGGTCATTATGGTTTTAATGTTACTTGGAGATAAATATTTTCTGAGGTGGTACTTGGTATAAAAAGTTTGAGAACCGCTGTTCGATTTTAGCAAAAATAACAGTTCATTCTACATAATTTATCAAAGCACTTCTGCTATCATTACCTGTTCTGTGAGAAGCAGGACGTGCCATGATAGAGAAGCACTTCCACTGGTTGCAATCTGCAGATTATATCCTACATTTATGTGTGGAACTCTGATTGCTTTCGTAGGCTACTGAATGGATAGAAATCCCTTTCATTAAAAAAAAAAAAAAAATCTAACCATTTGGAAGTAGAACGCCGTCCCCCCCTTAAAATTCACTCCCTGGACTCCATCCCCTGTGATTTAAAATTGTTGAGCTTTAACATTTTTGACAAATATATGAAATAGGGGTGGGCGATATGGCTAAAATATCATATCATGATTTTTTTCAGAAATATCACAATTCACGATTTTATCACAATTCTATGTATTGTTGGTTTTACTATTTTGCAAGTTGTCTGAGCAGTACAGCTAAACAAATTTTTCTTTTTTAAAAACAAAGCCTTTCAAGGTAACAAACTATATGTAAAAAAATGGCAGATATTCAGGCCAAAGTGAGTGAAGATAAAAATCTTTGTCATCATGTTATCTTTGTTATTAAAAAATGAGAATAAGATACAAATTAAAAATAAACATAATACAAATAAAACAAAAAGTACTTTGTAGGCATATTTAGCAATAGCATTCAAGAAATGGAATTAACAAATATAAAAAGTAAAACACTATTTACTTAAACACTATAAACATCTTATTAAAGTAACTTTGTTAAAGTTCTTTAATCAAGAGCATGTTTATACCATCATTTACTCACTCAGTTTCTTTTTTTCTGAACGTTAATTCAGTCTGTTTGATCATTTCTATTACTAAATTAAATGGGGAGAAGCTACCCACATTCTTCGTAATATCTTATTTTGTGTTTAGCACAAAAAAGAAATTAATACAGGTTTGGGGCAACATGTGAGTAAATAATGACAGAATTAAAATTTTTGGGTAAACTACCCCTTTATTGACAAGCTGCAGCATGTTTAGTACTGTGGCTTTAAGAGCTGCACCTAATATACAGGCACACATTCTATTTTTCTCTCAATTGTTTACTTTCACATTAGACATAAGCAGCTGTGTTTATATGTAAGACTTTAAAGCAAAAAATGTACTTTTGTGATTGTGAATAAATGCAGTGTACCATGAGTGTAACTCTACTGCTGAATTAACACTCATGTGAATGTATGTGGCATTGTACAGTATAGCAATTGTACAGTTTTGGGGGTTCTGGTTAAAGACTGGACTCTGTGGTTTACTGAAGGCTGAGATTGGGTCCAGATAGCAAGAGAGCAGGTGAAAACTGTTGAATCAATGTTAAACATAGTTGATTTGTCAATGTTAATGGCATTAAATGAATATCACGTAACTTGCACCCTCAATTAATGTTGAAAAAAAATGGACATTTCAGCAAACCACTATTTACTGTGATCAGTGATTGCTTTAGTTCGGTTCTTGATTCTTGCCGTTCGCTGAGTCAATTCTTTTTCTGTGCTACAATAGTGTTTCACTGCAAACACTTATGCTACTAAAAAGAGATGTTTTAAAATTAACTTAAAGTGGATTACTTTTTGTGATGGGTGTCAAGCTGCTATAAAGTTGAGAAACAATCCTGAATAATATTGATGATCTTTCATCACTGATGTAAATGTTCTGTATCAAAAATCTGTGGAAACACACAGAAAGATTTAGACATCAACACTCAACATACAAACCTCAACAATGGTGACAATCATCAGACTAATTCAGATAAACAGATCAACTGCAATGCATGCTGGGAATCATGAATGAGTTTTTACTATGTTGATACCCAGCATGCATTTCTGCAAAAAAAAATATTTTGCTGATTGTCACCATTGTTGAGTTTCATATGCTGATTCTTGATGTCTAATTGATTCAGCAATTTAAAGATTTTTTTTTTTGGCATTTTCTGTTAATTCATAAAAGTATGATAGCTGTACCTTAATCTCACATTGCAAGCAATTATTTATATAACCTCACAATCACGGTCACCATCATCTGAACCCAATGGATCTTAGGTTTCATTGCCTCAAACAATGTGTTTTTACACAGTGTTATAAAAGACAAAGAAAATCTAACATTAAAGTACAAAGAATCAATAGCCCAACTAAAGTGATCACTGATCACAACAATGGTGGTTTGTTGAAATTTCAATTTCAATTTCAATTTTTTTTTTTTTTGCAATTCATTCAGTGTCATTAACATTGACAAATCAACTACTTTTAACATTGATTCAGTGGTTGCTTGGGGGTAGCACTATTAAAACTTGTTCTGGCTCAGTTCAGGGCTGGTTATAAGTTACTATTTGGCTGAGATTTGGGCCAGTTATGGCTCATGTGTGGCTCATGTCTAGCCAGTCCAGATCTAGACCACACAAGGGGCAGTAATTCTACACATTTAGGCTGAGTGTAACTGTTTTTGGCCCAGAACTGGGCCAGATGTCGAGATTACTTTATGTGGGATTACAATTACAATGGCATGCATTTACATGAGTGTTAATTCAGCAGTGAGTTACCTCCGCAGGGGACACTGCACTTATTCACAATCACAGAAGTAAATTTTTGCTTTAAGAATCTTGCAGTTTAAACATTTCAGATACCTGCTGTTCTGATGAGGGCTTTTCCATTTGCTGTTACACCTAAAAGAAGCAGAACTGCTGCTAATGAATATACGATACCACAATATTTCTCGAAGCAGATTGTGGAGACATTTTTGATCCACGATCCAAAATCATCATATCGCACACATATCATATTTTATAAATATATTTTGAAGTAAGGATCTGCGGGAGGGCGTATAGCTTAAGCATTAACGTTAACATTAACCCATCACTAAAATGACCACACGTTAAACTTTGACAGTAAAACTTAATAGAAGCAGTTAAAATGAGTCAATTACATATAATTACAGACCTGTGGATTGTTTGCTTTGTGTTAGCATGCCCTTTGATAACAAGAACTGGCTAATATTACAATTCAGTACCTTACTGAATTTCCAAACTTTTTTTTAGAGTGCACGACATAATCAATGAGAAATTAATTTAATAATATAACAGTTTGGTCACACTGTCACTTACCTTGGTGAAGTTTATGGCTCTGATGATGTAGTACCGTGTCAATCGTGACCACAACTCCATAAAATTTCACGTGCTCGTTTCCACAGCTACGGGCCGGATGCATTTTGCGACTGTTGTTCCCGCGCACTGAAACCTGGGCCTGAACTGAATCCGTGTTAAAGCACTGAAACGGATGTGACTGTAACACGGATGTGAAGAATTGATCAGTGAAAGGCTGCCATTCATTTTCTGTAAAATTTTACACTAAAACCTTGTGATCACAGATAGAGACATGGTTGTTCAGAAAAAGATTTAAAAACTTTAATTTTGGGTTGGATTAATTGCAATACATTTCAGAAAAA
Source organism: Labeo catla (assembly GCA_012976165.1). Lineage (NCBI taxonomy): Eukaryota > Metazoa > Chordata > Actinopteri > Cypriniformes > Cyprinidae > Labeo > Labeo catla. Next base: position 72,783 of record VONZ01000906.1, on the reverse strand, counting down.
AAGTGTGACTATTGCAATATATATGTATATATGTGTATATATATATATGTATATATATGTATATATATTTGATATATATATATATATATATGCACTTTATACATTTTGGGATCAGAAAGATTCTAATGTTTTTTTTTTAAGTTCCTCATCAAGGTTGCATTTATTTAATTAAAAATAAAGATAAAACAGTAATATAATGAAATATAATCGCAATATAATATAAGTTTCTATTTTAAATACTTTATAAATAAAATTATTCCTCTGATGCAAAGTTGTTGTTTTTTATCAGCCTTTATTACTTCAGTCTTCATTGTCTTCAGTCACATGATCCTTTAGAAATAATTCTGATTTATTTTTTAAATCATTCTGACTTATTTTAAATTGTAATAATTTTTAACAACAATTTATTTAATTATATTTATTTTTTACAACAGCATAGCAAGACCCTAGACACTAGGACTGTGTTCAATACATATGACAGTGTATTACTTGATAATGGTATTGATGCAGCTGTTTCTGTATCAGCAGTGAACTGCACTTAATTTGAATACATAAAACAGAAAAACAGTGAATAGAGTATATTATAGGCTACTACAAAGTTGAATCTGGACACAGAGGAACACAACTGATGTTGCCTGATATAAAGAGACGTAATCACTGAAACAGAGCTTCACATTTATAATATTGAAATATCTGCTGTTACTAATGTGTTACTTATTTTTGTCAACCTGGCAACCATGTGAACGTGCTCTCGCTCTACTGTAGATGAAAGCACTGCTTTCTGAAAACACCATAAACTCACAGTTTAGTGATCAACACTTTATAATCTATTCTCAGAAAACTGTCATTCATCAAGTGTTCATTTATGAGAGAGAGACTGTGTGAATTACTTCCATTTTTGCTGTGCTTATCATTTATCAGTGCAGCTGTGACTTTAATTGATTTAAATAATGATGTTACAGACTCCTTGCAAAAAAGATCATGCAGCTCTTCAGCAGTTAAAATATTTTATTGATAAAATTTGCAGGTCAGCGCTGAAGTTTCTATGTGAATGTGTGAACTACAGTGAAGACAGCACATTAGTTTACAACACTTCTCATTTTTATCATTTTTATTTTTTTTAAAGTACAGATTGTGTTATTATTTGTGCAGTGATCACCTACCAGCAATGTGAAGATGATTTTATGAATATATGAGCTCAACTGTCTGCTCTGTCTGTAGTTATCAATGATCTACAGTATTCAGTGTGTAATAAACAGCTGTTTCACTCAATTCTGCTCAAATTCACTGCAGTCCCGTATCCAGATACACAGCCCTACTAGCAACCACACCATGTACCCTAGCAACCACCTTGTGTACCTTGGCAACCACATAGCAACAGCCTAGCCACCACGCCAATTACCCTAGCAACCATATAGCAACACCCTAGCAACTACCCAGAACGTATTATCAACCACACAGCAAGTAACTTAGCAACCATATAGTAACAGCCTAGTAACCACCTTAGCAACTACATAGAAACAGAGGCGGAGTTTGACTTTTATGCATGGGGGGGCACCCACTGGCAGACGAGCCAGCAGCAGATTTGTATTATTTATTTATTTATTTATTTTTTTTATAGGCCTGTTCTATATTCATGTATTTACACCGGTTACATCACTTGCCCACCACCAACGTTTTGATTTTTTTTATAGTAATAAAATATGATTTAGTTCAGTGGAGAACAGGCACTACAAATAAGTGCGGAGTGCCGAACGACAGTCGCATCGCAGATCAGATTTTATTTTACAGCCTGCAGAGTGACGAGCTGACCGACAAGAAGAGTGAGGTCAGGCGAGACAGACAAGAAGATGGTGAAAGTTTTGGTGAAAGTTTTTATTTTGAAAGCCTGTTGGCTTTTGCCGTTTATCTATGGTGGTTTTCCAACTTTTTTTGAACATTCCTTTCTAATTTATTTGGTTGTACAGTGTTTGCTGATTTTTACTTTGTGTAATTTTTTTTTCTTATTCGTTTTGCTAATAAACGTTCTACGTTCTATGTCTTCTTATAGCTATTTATTTGGTTCCACGGTGTTTACCGATTTTCAGTTTTGTATACTAGGTTATTTAAAATTTATGTAGGCCTATAGCCTAAGTTGTTTGTTATTTTATATTAAGCATATAGCATGGTGTAAGCTATTTTTATTCATTTTGTTAATAAAAGTTCCATAACTAATTTACAGGCTAAGTGATTTTAACGTTGTATTTTGTTGTTGCTTGAATGGGATTCAAGCAATTTACGCCGAATTGCCGCTAATTTAAAAGTGAAAGTAAAATGTGCACTGCGCATTTACAAGCTGTTTAAAAGCAAAGGAAAGTGAGTGAAACAAGGGAAATTGATGATATGTGCCATTGTAGTTCGGAGCCAGTTTCCTACTTTCCTCATAACTGAGAAACTTGTTTTTGATGTAGCCAAACAGTTAACTTGCAAAAGCGGGAAAATAACGAAAAGAGAGTCCTCTCTATCAAGACAAGTTGAGAATCATGAGTCGCGACTAGCAAGGATATGTGGCTTAAATTGAATTTAACCGAAACGTACTTATTCTACCCACTAAAATAATAAGATAATATAAATAAAATGAAAAAAATATGAATTATTTGATTTTTCATAGCTCAGACAAAATCATGATTGGCTCTCGTCTGGGGGGGCAGTGCCCCCCCTCCCCCCAGCCCCCCCTAAACTCCGCCTATGCATAGAAACACTCTAGAAACCACCCAGAACATCCTAGACAATACATAGTAACACCCAGAAACCACATTGAGTGTCTTAGCAACTGCATAGCAACCACCCAAGTACCTTGGCAACTACATGGCAACTCCCTAGCAACCACCCTGAGTACATTAGCAACTGCATAGCAACAGTTGATTGACTGTCTGAATGTGTGTGTGTGTGTGTGTGTGTGTGTTTTCTAGTGTGGATCATGGAGGAGAATCCAGGATTACAGCAGGACTAAAGAAATGTATGTCTACAAACACACACACACACACACACACACACACACATGTTGGGTTTACATGTTTTATGGGGACATTGCATAGGTGTAATGGTTTTTATACTGTACAAACCGTATTTTCTATCGCCCTACACCTACCCTACACCTAAACCTAGCCCTCACAGGAGACTGTGCACACTTTTACTTTCTCAAAAAAACTCATTGTGCATGATTTATAAGCTTGTTTCCTCATGGGGACCTCACAAATGTCCCCACAAGGTCAAAATTTACTGGTATTACTATCCTTGTGGGGACATTTGGTCCCCATAACGTGATAAATACCAGGTGCACACACACACACACAGCCGTAGTGATTGTTGTTGTGTTATAAATGTGTCTGTTCTTGTGTTCAGGGGTTTGTTTTCTCACACTGGATCCAAACACAGCACACAATGAACTCATTCTGTCTGAGGACAACAGAAACGTGACACGTGTGAGAGAGAATCAGTCGTATCCTCCTCCATAGCTCCATACACTGCACAATGAATCTCTTATGTACACCATGTCTACACTTAGTTTGTTATAATGAGAGGATTTGTGAGTTGGCATAACTCAGCACTGAACAAAACTTTGGTGTTTTGAGCAGTGAGTGGATTCTGATTACCTAACACTCCAAAAATGTGCTGACAGTAGAAACCTCTGAAGCTTCCCTGAGTGTAAACACAAATATACTGATTGAGTCAGTCGCACTGGTGCTCCTAAATATTTTTACATGGTAAGTAGTAGTTGCTTACCACTAATTACAAATACCATTTTCAATAGTCGTCATACCCACAATCTCTGTGCAGTGTAAACAATGAGTGACGTGTAAATGCAGATCGCTTCCGGCGCTTGCATATACTAAGCCAGAGCACGTACACGTCACGCACTAGATGTTGTGTGCACTTAGGACTGTAGGACATAGCGGTGAATCAGAGGTAAAAAATGATATAAATACTGTTCCATTTTTTTTCTTGCACAAACTGATCGTTTCATGTCTTACGACATCAGTGTATTGTCACGAGTTGCAGGGATTAATTTGGTTTTGTTTGTGTGGGTTTTTCTTTTACTCTCAAAGATTTGGTAGCCATTGACTGCCATTATATGACTGACAGACTACAATGGTTTGACTTAAAAATCTTCGTTTTTGTTCTACTGAAGAAACAAAGTCACCTACATCTTGGATGCCCTGGGGGGAAAGCAGAGTGTCACGTATGCACAGGGAGGAGACCAGAGACAGGAGTAAATAGAATAACCATCGGGTTTATTAACAGTTTGCAAAGTGAACAGAATGCTGAAAGTAAATATAGCGAGGTAGCTTATCTGACAGTCCTTGTAATAATGTTGGTTGAGCAGTCAAAGGGGAAGAGCAGAGCAGATGAGATGCACACCAAAAAATCTGGAGACCATAGGGTCTGGAGCTAGCGCAGGGGAAGTGAACGGTAGACCAGACAAGGATTGAATGAGGAGAGAGTCTATTTATAGGGCATGGTAATTGGATTCAGGTGTGCATGATTAGAACTCTGGTGAGGCAGAACGAGTGGGTGGTGCTGTGGGTGACATGGCTGATGGAGGTGGCTGTGGTGAATGCCTGACACAGAGAAACATCAAATTTTAATTTTTGGGTAAACTATCCCTTTAAGAACAAACAGAAGCTGATATCTTCAGTAATAGGTGGAACTAATACACAAAAGGCAATTTCACTCTTCACCTATTAGTCCGTTTTTTTTACGTGATTAATACAAATGAGAAAATATAGAAAATGACATCAAATAGATAAAAACATAAAGTTACTTTAAACTGTGTTTTTAAGTGATGTTTTTCCAGTAACACTGGTGACAACTCTGGACAGGATTTCCATCATATGATTTATAATGTGTATAATGTAGATTTTTTTCATTATACATTTGTTTATAACACAACCATATAGGAATAATTCATGGCTAAAATGTGTGAAAGACATTTGTCTGATTGTCACATGGACTATTACTGTGTTTTCAGATTGTCTGGCTGTATGGTGACAGAGAAAGGCTGTCGTTATGTGTTTTCAGCTCTGAGTTTAAACCCCTCGCACCTGAGAGAGCTGGATCTGAGCTACAATCACCCAGGAGATTCAGGAGTCAAACTACTCACTGAAAAACTGTTGGATTCGACCTGCTCACTGGACAAACTCAAGTATGTGTACCAGGAAGATTTTAGACTTTTCCATTTCAACTCCGCAGTGACAATGTGCTATATATATATACTGTACACATATACTCATATTTACATATTATACATGTACACACACACACACATTTATATACTGTGTGAAAGTCTTAGGCTACTAGTCTTTTCACCAGATAAAAATATGATTTAATGTGTTATTTCTATCTTCTGCTGTAGTGTCAGTAGAACATATCAGTTTATATTTCCAAACATTCATTTTGCCATTAATTGTAATAATTAATTCAGATTTTTGTTTGCACAAGGAGTCTGACAACATTCAGTGCTCCACACAGAGATCTGATCCCATCATCATCTGGAATGACATGAAGAAACAAAAAACTGAGACAATCCAGTTGAACTGTGATAATGTCTCCATAGTGCTTTAAGAAACTTACCTGGAAAACTAAGTGTACCTTTTCTGATTCTTCATGTCATTCCAGACAGACTGAATGATGATGGGACCAGATCTCTGTGTGGAGCACTGGCTGTTATTACTTACAATTAATAGAGATAGAAGATAGAAATAGGACAGAAATAACTGACATTAAACCATTCTCTCTCTCTCTCTCTCTCTCTCTCTCTATATATATATATATATATAATGATTCATTTTTTCAGTTTAACATATTTAAAATATTTAACACAGTTAATGCAGGGGCAGGGATAGGGTTAGACACTCCACTCACAACTAGGCCTGTCGTGTTTATTAAATAACGTCCGATTGCGGTTATTTCATCTAACCACGGTCAATTGAGACAGCCGTGATTATTGTGCATGGAGGCATTATGTTTTGTTTATGTTTGTTCATGCTGCTTCATAGAGTGCGTGCTGTCTGTTTCCATGATCACTCATTACAAGTACTTTTTGGGCTTGTTGTTTAAACTCAGATAGAGAAGCAATTGGGTTCATGGAGCTATCAAACTAAGCAGACACGAGTCAGTATATTTTGGTCTTATTTTTAGCCTAAAGCATTTGGATTTACTTCATTTTTTATGGTTTCTACCAAGATCAAAACAGCTTATACTACTATTTCAGCTATTCCGTTTTGTATGTAATGGCAAAGTGATAATATTTAGTTTAGTTTTTTTTATTAAGTTAATTTATAAAAATGTTTGGAGCATGTTTTGTTTGTTAAATGTTTTTATTTTAAAAAGTAATGAACAGCGGCCAGCGGAAGACTGTTTTGTTAGATCAATTTGTCTTCTCAAATCATCACGACTTGCCTAAAATAAAATCTATAGATGTAAAACAGTTCAAGTATATAACAATACTAGTTTAAACATTAAACCTAGATAAATGTGCGCTATTAGGTGCATATCCAAACATTTGTGCAGGGAGTGGCAGCTGAAGCACGCTTTGACATGGAGGCGCCACTTGATTTGTTTTTTTTTTTTTTCAGTGGAAAATTTTAAAACAATTTACAATTGAACATTTTTCTCACAAAGGTAAGAGTAATACATCATTTGGAACTGTAATTGGTCCACTTTTATTTGTGTGCACACACAATATTAACAAAACGTTACAAACAGTGCTTTTATAAAGCTTTCTGCTGCCTCGTTCTTGAACAAGAGCGCTTCACAAAAATTAACTTGGTAAATACATGCCTCACAGACATTATAAATATATATATATATATATATATATATATACTATATATAAATAGAAAGCTGTAAATTATTGCTTAAAAAAATAAAATAAATCGAAAACAAAAACTTTTTCATTATGTAAATCACAAAGATGCATTTCTTTCTAAAAGCGCGTCCAAAGAGGAGATTGCAAATCAGGATCTTTGTGACATTGACCCTAGGGTCGTAAAAAGTTCTGTACTTGGACTCAAGTAGACTATTATATAAATACATCAAGGCACGATTTTGGGACATTCTAAAATGTAAAACACTGTAGGACTAAATCCAGTACACACCTTATATACCAGAATCGCCCAGTATATAAACGTAACCCGCTAAATTGCACGTTAAGCGTATCCCCCAGAAAGAAAACTTAACGGGATAATAGAGTATAAAAGACCGAACTCGGTATACAGTTTGTTATACATTTTAAATGTAGGAAAGCAGGTAAGCCCCGAATATGAATAGAAAGCTCTAAATTGCATGTTAAGCCTTTTCCTTCCATAAAGAAAATGCGGCTTTATGAAGACGTTGATAAAAAAAAAAGACCAAATATGGAATTATTAAAAATATATTCAATGTACCTTAGCTTAATATAAGAAGACAGTGATATAAAAAGCCAAAATTTTATATTTTATTAAAAATAGGCAGTTAATGAAGTAATCCATTAAACCAGTGGTTCTCAAATGTTCCAGTAGGTGGCGGCATGTCACTGTCTTAATGACAGGTATTTAGACAGCGAGACGAAGAAAAGTCCATAAACAGGCGAGGGTCGATCAGCGGCGTACGTAATCCAATGGGAGAGGCAGGAGAATGGTCAGACAGGCGAGAGTCACAAAGGCAGGTGGCGAGACAGACTAAACGAAAATAACGAGGCTAGGTCACAAGACAGGAAAACAAGAAACAGGATAACCAGGAAACGCTTTGTATGAATGCTAAACACAGTTCAATACTCGGCAAAGTGTAACAGGAAGACCGGGGCTTTTATACTGTCTCTGATTGGGCGCAGGTGATGGGAGCAGTGGCTGATGGATAATGTAGTCTGGGGTGTAAAGCAACAGTCAGTGTGTGATAGGGTGAGAGTGACATCTGGTGGTGAGCGGACCGCGGAACATTGACCAGATTCGTGACATTCGTGACATTCGTGACATTCGTGACATTTTTGTTCACTATGATTTTTTCATGTCGATATTGGAATGTACAAAGCCTGGTTAATTTAATGGTTTAGCTGCAAATACATTGCGAATATGGAAACATTTGGATTTGTGCTGAAGGAGAGCGATACGTGAGCCCATACTTTCAATTTCGCTTTAAATTATTTCTTTTAGTTTATTTATAGCTAAATAAGCTTAAACCTATTATTATATACTGCATCTTATATTTATTTATTAAAAATAAATAAGTTGGGCCTCCGCTGTCACTGTTTTAGTACAATAATCCACATTAAGCATTTTAGAATGTTCCAAAATCATGCCTTAAACTATAAGCAATTAAATGACAGTATTTCTATAATAGGCCACTTGAGTTCAAGTTCAGTATAAAACTTATAAGAGCCGCTCCGTTGTGAACATACTGAGCTGACTAAACAGGAAGTGTTTGTCCGAACTCAGTTTTGCGAGAGAACGCAAATTTTCTTGAGGGAACGCAAATGTTTTGCGAGAGAACGCAAAAAATTCTGAAAAATATTTTTCCTCCACTCTTAATTTTTTTTTCACTCACTCTGATTTTTTTCACCACCATGTCCCTTAAGGGGCTCCGTACAATTGTGCCCCTGATTCACGATGCTACGAATCAGTAATGGATCGTTCTTGAACTATTCTTTCATTTTGAATGAATCTTTAATGTGACTCGGGAGGTCCAAGTTGGTAAAACGATCTGAACTTCCCATCACTACTACGAATCACATGTAAGTTCATCGTCTTTGTACTGAGTATGGCGAAATACTTCATCTTATTTTCTCCTACAACTTCAGAATTGTCCGACATTGTTGTACCTTTTTGTTTGTAAACAACGTTTGACTAACTTGCACTTTTTAGTCTTTGCGTGTTCGCTCTGTAAACACTGGGTCTGTAGTTCCACCTACATTCTGCGTGACCTTTCGACATGATTCAATACATACCGTCGTGAACGCACATACCAGAACCTGTGCTACACAAGATTTTGTGCTATAAAAATAAACACATTTTTATTTTCTGAAAAAAATGACAGATCGTTTTACTAGATAAGACCCTTCTTCCTCAGCTGGGATCATTTAGAGCCCTTTGATGCTGCATTTAAACTACATTTTGGAAGTTCAAAATCAGGGGCACAAGTGAAATCCATTATATGAAGAAAAATCCTGAAATGCTTTCCTCAAAAAACAGAATTTCTTTATGACTGAAGACAGAAAGACATGAACATCTTGGATGACAAGAGGGTGAGTGAATTATTTGTGAATTGTTGTTCTGGAAGTGGACTTCTCCTGTAAGTTGAGTTATAATGTCTGTACTTGAGCTATTTTACAAAATCTAGCACAAAGGTGGCGTAGCAGCACGCAGCAGGAGCAAAAGCAGCATTGAGTTATAATCTATCTATTTCTGTTGTGCTTGAATTAATTAACATAAATATCAAATTTCAACTTGAAGCGAAGTCAATGGAAGTGAATTTATTTGCTTGTCTCAAAGTTAAGTTACTAGAGCAGATGCATTTACTAAGTCTTGGTCACGCGACTATTAAACAGCACTGTGAGATCAAATGTGAATCTTGGATTCTGAACACAATTGACTTGGTGGTTTAAACTACTTTAAAGCCAGATGAAACAGCACTGACAAACTGGACAAACACTGCATGCAGCGATACAGTCAGAAGACTTTTCAATCTACAAATCATCATCACTTGCTATGGATTTACTGTAGTAACAACTCCACCATATTATTGTGGCAGAAATATGGGATATTCATATTGAATTTTATTAGATTATTAATGCAAACATATATTAAAGGAGTAATGGAATATAATTACAGTATTTTTTGGGCTATTAAGCTATAATGTTTGTGCATGTATACTAAATGTATTTAAACTATTGCTTTTCATACAAATACAAACCTAGAAACCATTTAGATAAATTTTTGCCATGGTACTGTGGTCATCATGATCTCAGTGTATGCTACTATAGAAGACCAATGGTTAAATTTAATAAAACTTAAACAGTCAGAATAATTCAATTTCGTAACTTAAAAATGAGGTTTGATACATTTTCGTTTACAGATATTATTGCTTTTGATAATACAAATAAATTAACATCTGCATCCTTACTCAAGGTACTACTATTGTCAACTCAAGCTACTGTCAAATGTGCATTTCTAAGAGACAAAAGATATTATCATTAATATTGTAGCCTGCACTGCAAACGTAGATATGCATCATTAAAGTCAGGCAACACGTATCACTCTTAGAACATGCAGAAACTAAGAAATTAATTTTTCTAGTACAACATTTATTTTAAGGAGAAATGACAGGATAAGTGTAAAAAATTCAAAAACTTGTTTGTCACAGCAGCTTACAGTAGCATCTCGAATATTGTCTGTATGAACATGCAATGGGAGTTAAGCCCATATTCCTTACTAATAACCATAGCAAGAGTCACCAAAGTAATATCAAAGATGGTGATGTCCATAAAACGGAAAGTTTTATCACTTTCTGACACAACAGTCCAAACAGCTTTCATATTTGGGTGATGAGCGGAGCATTTGAGCCGTGCATAAAACACAAAACTGACGGGAGCGACTCTGGTGGAGACTGGATATAAAACTATGTGTAAATAACCACTATGTGTGAACGTAACTGTACTAAGGACTCAAATACAGGACTCACAACCATATTTTTGTCAATTAAAACAAGTTTTTATTTTTTTATTGTCTGGTTTTCGATGGTGAAAATGTTGTTGATGAAAAACACAGTTGTGTTTGATCATCATAACTTGGAGAAATAACGCTGACTAATTACATACATATGGTACAGATCTAAAGGCATCAATCTTCATTTTCAAGATTAGAATTTAAATACAGCATAGAGCAATATAGTATCAGACGCTTGTATTGTATTATTTATTGCATATTCAAATCAATTTCAGATACTAATACCAGATATATGTTCATGTTTAATATTTTCTGCATAATCCCTTACGTAGAGAAATATATTTTATGTTGGATCAGTTAACTGTGTCAGGAAGTGCACAACTGACACACCCACCTGAAAGATTTCAAAACATCGCTTATCCTGCCCAAAAAGATGATAAACATTGCGGATAGCATTTTAAGTAAAAATTAATTTACATACACATATCCTAAAAACTAGTCCTTTGTGACTGATACGCTTAAAATTGGGTGATTTTAGGTCAGCGGTTTAGCTGTGAGTCAATGGTGCTCTCTGCCAGTAGGGAATAGTAAGGTGGCTGATTGAACTCTTCACTGTCTAAAGTCAGTCTACTTGTAGCTAAGACTTAGTGTCCAAATACTTTTGAGCCTTTGTAATGAAGGCACAGATGGAAATCTTGCCTCAAGTGTGTATGTTTTGTAAATTTGTTTTTAAAACATCAACACAGAGTGGGACATGTGTCTATTTGTCACAAATTTATACAGAGACTCAAACATTAAAAATAGAGTCATGTTGATGGCAAGTGGAAATAATATATAAATTCTCTCACTTCGGCTCACTTCCATGATTTAGTATGACTGCTCTCAGAAACTAACCATACTATAACCACCTGAAGTTCCACCCCTTTTAGGGTTTGGTTTGCTGGTGTGCACATGAGTTCAGTGTTCACATTATCCAAACAATCCAATCTCTGACATCAAGTGAACCTGGGTGCACACCAAAATTGCCAGTGTTGAAAGCCCCGTCAAACACAGTTTAGGGTTGTGCTGACAGATGATAGTGTTGTGTATCGATGATATTCAAAAATATTGCCTGTTGCTGATGCCTCTAACAATAGCAAGACAATTATTATTATTATAATTCGTCAAAAATAAACTAGACGCCTATCTTCAGCGATGCAGCACAGGGAGCCGTTTACAGCTCCGACAGTCATTGGCTCTGATCGCAGCCACTATAGTAAATGCTTGTGATTATAGCAGCCACGCAGCATCACGTGTCTCAAGCGGCACGGCTGGTAAAAACACAAGCATTCACTAGAGTGTCCGTGAACTGCGATCAGCACCAGTGGCTGTGTCGGAGCCACAACACGCTGCAGATGTGTGCAGTGTAAATAGGGTAAGAGATTTATTCATTGTACAGTGTAGATAGCTTCAACGGTGCATGTGCATAATACTCATGGAGACTGAAGTCAGTGATTATATTCTTTGCTAATGTAAATGTTTTTTGCTCGTTTTTGTTGTTGCTTTTTCAATAACTGAGAAAATGTAAGCATTATAATTAGTAACTTACAATTTTTTATTTAATTGTTGTCATGTTAAATCCAAATTCAGTCATATTAAAAACATAAGGCTCGTTTTAGCCTTATGCTGGTGTTGGTTCACTTTCTAGCAAAAAAAACCAAGTAAATAATTTAATAAATTAGCATGATTATATTGTGTATCTGCAATCTCAAAGGTTGACAATAGGACAATATGAAAATTGAGCACATCACACTAACACAGTTTAAACCAAACTAATTTAAATAAAGAAAAAAAGTTAATTAAGTAATATCTTGACCATATACAGATTATTCAGATTGTAGAGGTGGTTTTAGAAAGGTGTCTATTACTTGACTTCTTGGTATTATACCATACTTACTGATCAACAAACTTTGTGTAAGCATTTCTTTGAAGCACTTCTTCCCATTGACTCCTTTCCAGTTTATTTGCTTGGCTACTGCATGTGAGAAAAGCCTCGAAAGTATGTTCCATGTGACTCTTTTGGTGTTTTGTCCTCCAATAGCACCCAGAGCAGATATCTGAAAAGACAAAAACACATTATATAAAATTAGTTATTTTCAGTTAGAGCAGTAGTTCTGCTTATAGTTCTCCTTCTTGGTGCAAACGGGCCTTTAATCTTTAGCAAGTTTTTGTTATTGGGGATGCTGGTATACTGTTCACCACAGTGATCATAGACATGTTTTCCATGACACATCAGTCACACACTATCTTTAATCAGTAGCTTGAGGTGATAAATTGTTTGTGCTTAAATGACACATACACTGCTAGATGACTATGTCAAGACAGGTATACTGTTAATGATGCTTAGTGTAAAGTTGTTTTAATAAGCATTTCTCCAGAAAAGCTGCAACCCATAAGCAGCCCTAACAAACAGCACTAGCTGTAATTTTATCAGACACTCATTATTATCAATATTTAATTATACAAAGCGGCATTCAAATAGTTTGAATTACTCAACTAAATTTAAAAAAAAGAGACTTACCCTACTATTTAGAGTCCTGGTCCTCTGGTGGAAATCTGAAATGGAGACACATTGTTATAGGGTGTTGCTGGACAATTTCTCAGTTAAGTCGTTGTATTCTGTCTGGCCATCCATGCGGAATTTCACTCTCAATGCATAAGTCAATCATCTAGTTAATCGTAATCTCACAAATTACATTTACAGTGTAATCTTTATTTGAGTCAAGTTTTTGTTTACTTATTGTTGTACATTTAAGTACAGCATTTTATTTTTATTTAATATTAATATTAATATTTAAATTATTTAACTTTTAGTTAAACATTTTAATTTAATCAACAAAAAATATTATAGGAATAAAACTGCCTCATTTTTTTTACTGTGAAGAGCTGTAGCTGAATAGTTCGGCATACTACGCAACTGTATTTTAATGTTGGTCATTATGGTTTTAATGTTACTTGGAGATAAATATTTTCTGAGGTGGTACTTGGTATAAAAAGTTTGAGAACCGCTGTTCGATTTTAGCAAAAATAACAGTTCATTCTACATAATTTATCAAAGCACTTCTGCTATCATTACCTGTTCTGTGAGAAGCAGGACGTGCCATGATAGAGAAGCACTTCCACTGGTTGCAATCTGCAGATTATATCCTACATTTATGTGTGGAACTCTGATTGCTTTCGTAGGCTACTGAATGGATAGAAATCCCTTTCATTAAAAAAAAAAAAAAAATCTAACCATTTGGAAGTAGAACGCCGTCCCCCCCTTAAAATTCACTCCCTGGACTCCATCCCCTGTGATTTAAAATTGTTGAGCTTTAACATTTTTGACAAATATATGAAATAGGGGTGGGCGATATGGCTAAAATATCATATCATGATTTTTTTCAGAAATATCACAATTCACGATTTTATCACAATTCTATGTATTGTTGGTTTTACTATTTTGCAAGTTGTCTGAGCAGTACAGCTAAACAATTTTTTCTTTTTTAAAAACAAAGCCTTTCAAGGTAACAAACTATATGTAAAAAAATGGCAGATATTCAGGCCAAAGTGAGTGAAGATAAAAATCTTTGTCATCATGTTATCTTTGTTATTAAAAAATGAGAAAAAATCATCATATCGCACACATATCATATTTTATAAATATATTTTGAAGTAAGGATCTGCGGGAGGGCGTATAGCTTAAGCATTAACGTTAACATTAACCCATCACTAAAATGACCACACGTTAAACTTTGACAGTAAAACTTAATAGAAGCAGTTAAAATGAGTCAATTACATATAATTACAGACCTGTGGATTGTTTGCTTTGTGTTAGCATGCCCTTTGATAACAAGAACTGGCTAATATTACAATTCAGTACCTTACTGAATTTCCAAACTTTTTTTTAGAGTGCACGACATAATCAATGAGAAATTAATTTAATAATATAACAGTTTGGTCACACTGTCACTTACCTTGGTGAAGTTTATGGCTCTGATGATGTAGTACCGTGTCAATCGTGACCACAACTCCATAAAATTTCACGTGCTCGTTTCCACAGCTACGGGCCGGATGCATTTTGCGACTGTTGTTCCCGCGCACTGAAACCTGGGCCTGAACTGAATCCGTGTTAAAGCACTGAAACGGATGTGACTGTAACACGGATGTGAAGAATTGATCAGTGAAAGGCTGCCATTCATTTTCTGTAAAATTTTACACTAAAACCTTGTGATCACAGATAGAGACATGGTTGTTCAGAAAAAGATTTAAAAACTTTAATTTTGGGTTGGATTAATTGCAATACATTTCAGAAAAAAAGTGTGACTATTGCAATATATATGTATATATGTGTATATATATATATGTATATATATGTATATATATTTGATATATATATATATATATATGCACTTTATACATTTTGGGATCAGAAAGATTCTAATGTTTTTTTTTTAAGTTCCTCATCAAGGTTGCATTTATTTAATTAAAAATAAAGATAAAACAGTAATATAATGAAATATAATCGCAATATAATATAAGTTTCTATTTTAAATACTTTATAAATAAAATTATTCCTCTGATGCAAAGTTGTTGTTTTTTATCAGCCTTTATTACTTCAGTCTTCATTGTCTTCAGTCACATGATCCTTTAGAAATAATTCTGATTTATTTTTTAAATCATTCTGACTTATTTTAAATTGTAATAATTTTTAACAACAATTTATTTAATTATATTTATTTTTTACAACAGCATAGCAAGACCCTAGACACTAGGACTGTGTTCAATACATATGACAGTGTATTACTTGATAATGGTATTGATGCAGCTGTTTCTGTATCAGCAGTGAACTGCACTTAATTTGAATACATAAAACAGAAAAACAGTGAATAGAGTATATTATAGGCTACTACAAAGTTGAATCTGGACACAGAGGAACACAACTGATGTTGCCTGATATAAAGAGACGTAATCACTGAAACAGAGCTTCACATTTATAATATTGAAATATCTGCTGTTACTAATGTGTTACTTATTTTTGTCAACCTGGCAACCATGTGAACGTGCTCTCGCTCTACTGTAGATGAAAGCACTGCTTTCTGAAAACACCATAAACTCACAGTTTAGTGATCAACACTTTATAATCTATTCTCAGAAAACTGTCATTCATCAAGTGTTCATTTATGAGAGAGAGACTGTGTGAATTACTTCCATTTTTGCTGTGCTTATCATTTATCAGTGCAGCTGTGACTTTAATTGATTTAAATAATGATGTTACAGACTCCTTGCAAAAAAGATCATGCAGCTCTTCAGCAGTTAAAATATTTTATTGATAAAATTTGCAGGTCAGCGCTGAAGTTTCTATGTGAATGTGTGAACTACAGTGAAGACAGCACATTAGTTTACAACACTTCTCATTTTTATCATTTTTATTTTTTTTAAAGTACAGATTGTGTTATTATTTGTGCAGTGATCACCTACCAGCAATGTGAAGATGATTTTATGAATATATGAGCTCAACTGTCTGCTCTGTCTGTAGTTATCAATGATCTACAGTATTCAGTGTGTAATAAACAGCTGTTTCACTCAATTCTGCTCAAATTCACTGCAGTCCCGTATCCAGATACACAGCCCTACTAGCAACCACACCATGTACCCTAGCAACCACCTTGTGTACCTTGGCAACCACATAGCAACAGCCTAGCCACCACGCCAATTACCCTAGCAACCATATAGCAACACCCTAGCAACTACCCAGAACGTATTATCAACCACACAGCAAGTAACTTAGCAACCATATAGTAACAGCCTAGTAACCACCTTAGCAACTACATAGAAACAGAGGCGGAGTTTGACTTTTATGCATGGGGGGGCACCCACTGGCAGACGAGCCAGCAGCAGATTTGTATTATTATTATTATTATTATTTTATATGCCTATGTTCTATATTCATATATTTATGTAACACCGGTTATGGCACTTGCCCACCGCGGCACCGACCACCACCAACGTTTTGATTTTTTTTTTTTTTTTTATTGTAATAAAATATGATTTAGTTCAGTGGAGAACAGACACTACAAATAAAACTGAACGCGGCTGCTCAATGCAGAGTGCCGAACGACAGTCGCATCGCATCGCAGATCAGATTTTATTTTACAGCCTGCAGAGTGACAAGCTGACCGACAAGAAGAGTGAGGTCAGGCGAGACAGACAAGACAATGGTGAAAGTTTTTATTTTGAAAGCCTGTTGACTTTTGCCGTTTATCTATGGTGGTTTTCCAACTTTTTTGAACATTCGTTTCTTATTTATTTGGTTGTACAGTGTTTGCTGATTTTTACTTTGTGTAATTTTTTTCTTATTCGTTTTGCTAATAAACGTTCTACGTTTCTTATAGCTATTTATTTGGTTCCACGGTGTTTACCGATTTTCAGTTTTGTATACTAGGTTATTTAAAATTTATGTAGGCCTATAGCCTAAGTTGTTTGTTATTTTATATTAAGCATATAGCATGGTGTAAGCTATTTTTATTCATTTTGTTAATAAAAGTTCCATAACTAATTTATAGGCTAAGTGAGTTTAACGTTGTATTTTGTTGTTGCTTGAATGGGATTCAAGCAATTTACGCCGAATTGCCGCTAATTTAAAAGTGAAAGTAAAATGTGCACTGCGCATTTACAAGCTGTTTAAAAGCGAAGGAAAGTGAGTGAAACAAGGGAAATTGATGATATGTGCCATTGTAGTTCGGAGCCAGTTTCCTACTTTCCTCATAACTGAGAAACTTGTTTTTGATGTAGCCAAACAGTTAACTTGCAAAAGCGGGAAAATAACGAAAAGAGAGTCCTCTCTATCAAGACAAGTTGAGAATCATGAGTCGCAACTCGCAAGGATATGTGGCTTAAATTGAATTTAACCGAAACGTACTTATTCTACCCACTAAAATAATAAGATAATATAAATAAAATGAAAAAAATATGAATTATTTGATTTTTCATAGCTCAGACAAAATCATGATTGGCTCTCGTCTGGGGGGGCAGTGCCCCCCCTCCCCCCAGCCCCCCCTAAACTCCGCCTATGCATAGAAACACTCTAGAAACCACCCAGAACATCCTAGACAATACATAGTAACACCCCAGAAACCACATTGAGTGTCTTAGCAACTGCATAGCAACCACCCAAGTACCTTGGCAACTACATGGCAACTCCCTAGCAACCACCCTGAGTACATTAGCAACTGCATAGCAACAGTTGATTGACTGTCTGAATGTGTGTGTGTGTGTGTGTTTTCTAGTGTGGATCATGGAGGAGAATCCAGGATTACAGCAGGACTAAAGAAATGTATGTCTACAAACACACACACACACACACACACACACACACATGTTGGGTTTACATGTTTTATGGGGACATTGCATAGGCGTAATGGTTTTTATACTGTACAAACCGTATTTTCTATCGCCCTACACCTACCCTATCCCTAAACCTAGCCCTCACAGGAGACTGTGCACACTTTTACTTTCTCAAAAAAACTCATTGTGCATGATTTATAAGCCTGTTTCCTCATGGGGACCTCACAAATGTCCCCACAAGGTCAAAATTTACTGGTATTACTATCCTTGTGGGGACATTTGGTCCCCATAACGTGATAAATACCAGGTGCACACACACACACAGCCGTAGTGATTGTTGTTGTGTTATAAATGTGTCTGTTCTTGTGTTCAGGGGTTTGTTTTCTCACACTGGATCCAAACACAGCACACAATGAACTCATTCTGTCTGAGGACAACAGAAACGTGACACGTGTGAGAGAGAATCAGTCGTATCCTGATCATCCAGACAGATTTGATGTGTTTTCTCAGGTGTTGTGTAGAGAGAGTGTGTGTGGACGCTGTTACTGGGAGATTGAGTGCAGTGGAGATTATTTTGTGTGTATATCAGTGTCATATAAGAGCATCAGCAGGAAGGGAGACGGTGATGAGTGTGTGTTTGGATCTAATGATCAGTCCTGGAGTTTGATCTGCTCTCCTGACAGTTACTCATTCATACACAATAACATACATGATCTCTCTTTGAAGTCCATCAGTCATAGAGTAGGAGTGTATGATCATTATATCAGTAGAATAGGAGTGTATGTGGATGTGAGTGCAGGAACTCTGTCCTTCTACAGCGTCTCCAGAAACACAATGAGTCTCATCCACACAGAACAGACCACATTCACTCAGCCACTCTATCCTGGGTTTAATGTTTATTATGGATCATCAGTGAAACTGTGTTGATGAATTAGAATAGACTGATTCTACACTGAGATTCTACCCATAATGCTTTGAGCTGATGATGAATCAGTAAGAGTGAGATGTTATTGAGTCTCTTCATGACATTAATACTGCAGCTCAACTTCTGTCACTCAAATAACAGAATAAATGCGTCAGAAATCACCAAATAGACAGTAACATCAGTGTGTGTATATTTGTTTTTATTGTTGTCTCATCAATCATTCATTTTATTACAAAGTATAAAAATGTCACAATCATGATTGATGAAGAACATGTAATTAATTTCTCAATTTTTTTGTACAGAAATAATAAAACAATGAAAAATCAACTTGAGATTTTAATTGATGTTTGTATGATGAATGTAGTTGATTCCTCACAAGACTGAAATGGGTTTCTGACATTATAAAATGACATTAAACACAATATTTAATAAAATAACAGTAAAGCTGTATTAAATGATTATAAGATTTTTTTAATGAGTGAAAGAAGCTGTCAGAATATATTTTCAAATATTTTCTGAGTTTCATGTTTTAATCACAGTACATTCATAGACAAAAATCCTATTTAGATTTACTGTTTTTATTTACTTTTTGTATATTGAATTGATATGAACAAGTATTATATTATAGATATAATGCAAACATTACTTTAGCTGACATTTGTATCAACACTTTTTATTAATTTTAATTATTTCAGATTCAATTATTGCAATTATAACAAATCAATAAAAATATGTTATGATTATAATAATACTCCTGTGCTCTTAAATAAACAGTATGTATGAATGTATGTAATAATGCATTTATTAATAATAAAACAATAATAAATATTAATTTTATATAAGTAAAAAAACTGAACATTACAATAATCATATCATAAAAAGTCAGCATTTTTATAATAAAATAAAACTGTTTTGTCTATTTTTATAATGTAAATTATAATAAATATTATAATAAAATAATAATAATAAAGCAATAATCATAACAGAATTATCAATAATATTAATTATAATTTGATCATTCAAATTACAAAAACAAAACTTAATGCAATAATACTACTTCAATATTTTCTTTAACAAAGTCAATAGATTTCTCAGTAAAAGCCAAAATATTATTTAATATAAGATGATAATAAAATAAAGCTGTTGTAATTGCAATAATAATATAAGTAAAAACTCAATATTTATTAATAATAAAAATAATAATAATGAGAATTTAAATACAGATTCTTTTTTTTTTTTTACTTACAACTACAAATTTTATGGATTTGTTATCATTTAAATAGTATTTAGCAAAGCTATTTGTCAGGCGTTCACCACAGCCACCTCCCTTTACCACAGCACCGCTCACTCGTTCAACGTCACCAGAGTTCTGATTGCGCACACCTGCAGCCACTTACCACGCCCTATAAAAGACACTCCAGCTCAGTCAATCATTGTCTGGTCTACCGTTCACTACCCCTGCGTTTCTCCCAGACCTATGTTACCTGCTCAAGGACTCTCCTGTGTGTGCTTCAGCCTCACTGCTCTTCTCCGTGGTCTGCTAACAACCCAACTTTCCAAGGACAGTCAGATAAGCTATTTGAACCACCATTACGCCTTGCATCCTGTGTTTTCAATTATTGTTAATAAACATCACAGTTTTACTGCTTACCGCTGATTCTGGTCTCTTCCCTTAGCAAAGTGTGACAGAAGACCAGACCAACACCGACAATGAGCACCGAGGCAACTCAGACCACAGATCCCCTCAAGGAATTGGTGAATGCCTTCAAAGTGGCATTGCAGCCTCCATCTCCACCGCCATCTGCCTCAGGTAGTCCCATGGCCATGCCCGTATCTTTTGCGGGCGAAGCGGCTGAGTGTAGCGGTTTCCTCCTGCAAGTCAACCTGTTTATCCAGATGGAACCACAACTATTTCCCTCTGAGAATGCTAAAGTCGCATTTCTGATTTCTCTGCTTACCGGTAAGGCCCTTCAATGGGCAAAAGCCATATGGAATGCCAGGAATCCCATAATTAATTTGTTTGAACAATTTACTGAACATTTTTCTGAAGTTTTTTGCACAGCTACAGATACACTAACCACCTCTGATCAGCTGTTCCACCTGCAACAAGGGACTTCTTCAGTGAATGATTACACACACGGTTTTCACACGCTGGTGGCAGCTAGTGGCTGGAATGAGATCCCACTCCTCGGCGCCTATCTTCAAGGTCTCAATGCTGACATCCGTGCCGCCATGGCATTGTATGACAATTCCATCGGGTTGGAGGCATTTCTACAATGTACCACCCGTGTATCCCAGCGACTAGCCGCCTGCCAGCCTCCTGTAACTGCTCCTCAGTCTGCTTCAGTGGCTGCTACTTCCCCAGTACCAGAACCAATGCAAGTGGATTCAACGCACCTCTCCCGCACTGAATGAAACTGGCATATTACACTTGGATTATGTCTATACTGTGGTCAGCAAGGTCATCTCATCCGCAACTGCCCAGTTCGACCCCCACGTCCAGTGGTGAGTACCATTACATCTGATATTGAACCAGCTCAGCTCACCTTATTACCCGTAGTTCTTCATACTGCTGAACGCTCATGTCTGTTTCTGCTCTGGTTGACTCCGGGTCATCTGGTAACTTCATCTCACAAGAATGCCTAAGTCAACTGCAACTTTCACGCCAATGCCATTTTCAAGAGTATGCCCTCAAAACCATCCAGGGAAAACCACTTGGACGTGGGAAGATTCATCACTCATCACCGTTCATTAAACTTAAAGTTGGACTGTTCCATGTTGAAAGCATTCGGTTTCTGGTACTGGAGAATTCCACCGTGAGTATCATCCTGGGATGACCATGGCTCTACAGGTCTACCCACTGTCCATATCAGAGGGCCAGGCAATGGAGGAGTATTTAGCAGAAGCTCTGAAACAAGGATTTATCCAGCCATCCACCTCGCCGGCCGCTTCAAGCTGCTTCTTCGTGGGCAAGAAGGATGGAGGTCTTCGGCCCTGCATTGATTATCGCCAGTTTAACTCTCAGATTGTTCAACAGCCCTATCCTCTATCCCTGGTGCCTGCTGCCCTCGAAGAGCTTCTTGGAGCCCAAGTCTTCACGAAGCTGGACCTGCGGAGTGCTTACAACCTTGTTCGTATTCGTGCACGAACGAGTGGAAGACGGCCTTCATTACACCTACTGGGCACTATGAATATCAGGTGAATATCAGGTAATGCCGTACGGATTATCCATCAGTGCCTCTGTCTTCCAAACATTTATGAACGAGGTGTTTCGGGAGTTCCTGCATCGGTTTGTGGTGGTCTACATTGACGATATTCTCATTTACTCCCGGAACCAGGCCGAACATCGCCAGCACGTCCAGCAGGTCCTTCAGAAACTCAGTGAACACAGTCTATACCTCAAGCTTGAAAAGTGTGAATTCCATCAACCATCTGTTCAGTTCCTGGGATATAACATCAGCGCAGAGGGTGTGCAAATGGACCAGGGGAAAAAGTCAATGCCATTTTGAACTGGCCACCACCTAACAGTATCAAGGAACTTCAGCGCTTCCTGGGATTCGCCAACTTCTACCGCAGATTCATCAAAAATTACAGCTCCATCACCGCCCCGTTAACCTCTCTCCTGCGGGGTAAACCCAAGCATCTCGTTTGGAGGCCCGCAGCCCACAAAGCATTCCAACGGCTGAAATCCATCTTTAGTACCGCTCCAATGCTACATTACCCGGACCCTGATCGACCCTTCACCGTAGAGGCTGACGCGTCCACCAACGAAGTCAGAGCGGTACTATCCCAAGCGGCCGGTGAGTCATCTCTCCTCCATCCCTGTGCTTATTTCTCCCGTAAGCTGTCCCCGGCGGAGCAAAATTATGATGTGGGAAACCGTGAACTGCTCGCCATCAAATTGGCCCTGGAGGAGTGGCGTCACTGGTTGGAGGGAGCCAATCATCCATTCACCATCATTACTGATCACAAAAATCTGCAATATCTATGTGAACGGCCTAAAGTTTTGATTTGGATTTCTGGGAGACCGTTTTGAGCGTCTGAAGTTGCGGCACCTATGCAAAAGGAATGGCTGGAGTAATGGTTTGCTGGAATGCCGGAAGAACTGTCGCTTGGACGGAGCAGCTACTGCTGCTTATATACGCTCGTAGCGGTGATTGATAGGACTGAATGTTTAGGCTCCTCCCAAGCCTACGTTTGGAACTACATTTTGAACTCACTGAGAAAAATCTTTTCAGATCTGCAAACGTGTAGATTTATTTCTGTCTCACAAACACAAGAGTTTCATCTTGTCAAACTCTTCACTGCAGGAGCACAAATCCTGTTCTGTCAATCACAAATCAACAAACTCATTCACTCTCAGTTTTACTCAATCTGATTCAAAACACATTCACACACCACAATCAAACTATGTGACGTCATGGACACAATTTGCACATCTGATAATCAACATGTGAATTCATACAATGAGAGTCACACACTTGTAGCATATTTTCACACAAATACATTATTTTTTTTGGATATTTAGAACAAATTCCACAAATTAATAAAGGTCTTTCTTTTTCTGAAATCACTCACCATAATTCTTTTGAATATAATGTAAGATGAGTCTTGTGAGCATTTACTGTGGTCAGATAGTGATGTTTACAGGAATACCATAGTAAAGTAAAGGGATGTCAGAGTTTACACTACAGTAGTCAGATTGTAGTAGTTAACTGATGCAGTAATTATTTCTCTCACAGTGGTTAGATTAGTTAGAAAACAAAGTTAGAAGAGTGTCACTAAAGATTTACCGGTGCATTTCTCACTTTCCAAACCATAACCAGAATGCATTTGGCAATGTTACGAACACATTAAGTCCAAACATGATGTGAAAAGATTGAACTGTCATGCATGCATTTGTCCATTAACGGCTGAGTTTGGGTAAGATGTTTCACTACACATTGCTGCCAACGGTGATACTTATTTCTCTGAATACGTATAAGATGTGTGTGTTGCAGTGTGCATCAGTTTTAATGTTTGAAAACATAGTTATGAATGAATTTGGATGGATCTCCAAAATCTCTCTTTGTTTTACCCACTGCTGCTGCATCTAAACTGGTTAAGCTGCACAAAAAAGCTGAAGTAAATCACTGACACAAGTGCAGTAGTGACACAGCAACAAATCTGTCTTGATGTTGTAAGTGGAAGTGGGCCGTGGTTCTGCTCCTTTTGTAACCTTTTCTTTCCATGTGAAGCTTTATCACTCCATGTCAAAGGATTCATTTCTGAGATTCGCCAAATAACACTGGCTAGTGGATGATGAAGGGTTCTTATTATCCTTTTCATCTTACCCAAATAATCCTCAAATGAAAATCCAGATATTAGGTCCAAGATGAACAAGATACATGTAATCATGAGGAAAGCCCGGCGTGGGTCAATCCAGCGGTGAACGTAATCCGTAAAGGGGGAGAGACGAGAGCATAATAAAATTAACAAGCTAGAGTCCAGTGGGCAGGTGGCGAAACAGTCGAGACGAGATGGCCAGGCAGGAATCCTAAACACAGGAACTAGGAACTAGGAAAACTTGGAACTAGAAAACACAGGATTACTACACAATGAAAACTACAATACTCCATGACAACAGAATGAAAGTCTGGGGCTTTTATAGCGCTACTGATTGGTCGCAGGTGTAGACCAAATCAGCGTGCTGAGTAATGGGGAATGTAGTCCAAGGTGTAGTGCAAGATTCCGTGTGTGAGAATAAGGTGAGAGCGATATCTGGTGGTGAGCGGTCCGCAGCTCACTGACCAGATCCGTAACACCGCCAAACAGTGTGAACTCTGGTCTGTGTCCTTTCCACTGACATCAGGACACATACTGTATTATGCCCAACTTCAAGTAAACTTTTAAATATGCTTCCCAGTTTTAGGGTTTAAGTGTATGTGAACTCTTTTCTTATAAATATATTTTTCTGTATTGTTACTAATACTAGGCTGCTTATATTTTACTTTAATTGTGTTCATTTATTTCATTATGATTTCATCATTATCATATCACACATGATAAACAGAATAAGAATGATTTGTAAGAAATGCACATTACAAACAAAATGTGTTTTTATTATTTATTATTATTAATAATTACCACATCACAGCACATTTGCTGTGGGCTGGCCTGGAAGAGAAGGGGACAGACTGTGTCTAAACAAGATGATGGACACAAAGTGGAGCAGAGAGTGTCAGTAACACTGTTAACATCACGTGATGAGAACGGGAGGTAGTGAGGGTGAAACCATAGCAGATAGTCGAGAGGGTGAGACTGAGTGTACGTTAGGCCAAACGTTTATTTTTTATTTATTTATTTATTTACATTTAGTGCTTTTTATTTACCATGTAAAGTATGTGCATTATTATTATTTTATAAACAAGCTGCTCTTTTCCAGATTCTGTCAATCTATTGAGAGCCACTAAAAAAATATCTGCCGAAACACAGCATGTGTCAGAACACTATCAACCCACAATCAATCATTTTATATAAAACATGCAAATAATAGAAAATGTATATGTGTGTGTGTGAATATAAACCCTTTAAGTAACACTGAGATTTTATATTTCTCCTTGACAATCCCACTGTTTGCATTTTAATACTGATGATTTCTACACATAAACACTAAAGTTCTGTCTTTTAGTCAGAATCTCACAATTTTCATTTGTACTTAATATTTTCAACACATCATTGGACAACATGTATTTAAAAATGTATTTCAACAAGAAATCAACTTTGAAACTTGGCATTTAAAACAGCATTTTTATAGACAGCAACGTGATGACAAGACTTTTATTTTGGTCTGGTGATGTGACGTCATAAGGTGGCGCCGCTCTCCTGCATCTGTTGTGATCTGGGGGGGCCAAGATGGCGTTCATCCATGCAGACACGTTTTGAGCGGTGTCGTCAGGCAATTAAGAGATTAACATGAAACGACCTTTGAAAACCCCGATAAACTTTATTGAGTATTAGTGAAGTAGTTCTTCTGTTGTGTGGCTTGTCAGACCCATATGGGTAAGAAAAGAAACAGAGATAAGGCGCAGGTTAAAGATACAGACATAGCGACTGACGAGAGTAAAAAGGTAAATGAAGTTTCCATGAACATAGAAGTACTTCCTACATCTCTTCCGTGCACTCCGAGTAAAAGTCCACCGGGAAAAAAGGAGAAAGTAAAGATGAACTTTGATGAGAAAATCGATTCACTCATTAATGCTGTGGCTGAACTCACATCGAAATGTGACGGTACGTTTCAGAGAGTTGAGTCCATGGAGAAGGTCTTGGAAAATAATGCTTCTTCTATCACCACTCTTTCTACCACCGTAAGAGAGCTGTTACAAGAAAGCACGTCCCACAATGAGAAGATTTTAAATCTAGAAAAAAAAATGTTACATTGCAGCAAGAAAATAAGCAGCTGAAGGTGGTGTGTATGGCGATGCAGAACTACAAAAGTAGTTAAAAAAAACTACAAAACGCTATGTTTTGGAAACTGTTTATCTAGATAATGGAAGATGGATTATATTGACTGTTAAACTGGACAATTCCACTTTAATAATTTTGCAGTGTCTATGGTTTTAATGTTAGAGCACACAATTTAGAAATGTTTAAGAAGATTTGTGATACAACAATAGATTTAAAAAAGAAATACAAGGATGGATATGTAATTATTAGTGGTGATTTCAACAATGCTCCAGATGATTGTGTTGACCGCTTTCCGCCTAAACATATCAGTTCATGAATTTCAGATCTATTTTATTTTATAACTGACGATTTACAAGTTTCTGACGTATGGATATATTTGAACCCTAATTGTTGTGACTATACTTGGAATAATAGCTCTTTTTCTTTAAAATCAAGAATAGATTACTGGTTGATTCCTCATGATTTAATTCACTATGTTTCAGAAGCAAAAATTGCTTGTGCCCCTCCATCAGATCACAAATTGATATAAATTTCTTTTGATGGGTGTAAGTGTAGTCAATTCGTGGATACTGGAAATTTAACAATAGTCTCCTTTCTGATAGTTATTTTGTGGAACAAGTTAAATCGCTAGCTAATATTTTTGAAAATAATCATTTAAATTATACTCAGAAGTGGGAGCTATTTAAATTTAAAGTCAGGGTAATTGCTATGAGAAGAGGTAAATTAATGGAAAATAAACTTAACAGATCAACTTAATACTTTAATTAAACAAAATACTTTGTCAGAGGAAGAAAAGTCTAAATTATATCTTCTCAATTTAGAAATAGATAAATTGTATATAGAACCAGCTAAAGGTGCTTATGTGAGATCAAGAGCCAAATGGTTTGAGGAAGGGGAAAGGAATACTAGTTATTTTTTTCTTTAGAAAAAAGAAATTACACAAGAAACTCTATTTCATCTTTGAAAATAAATGAAAGAATCTCTAATAATCTTTAGATATAGAATCTTTTGTGTATTCTTTTTAAGAAAAAACTTTATACTTCCTATTCTGATAATGGAAAAATAAGTACATTTTTACAAAGAGTTAAAAATTTTGTTCCAACAATTTCAACAAATTATAGAGAACATTGTGAGGATGATATTTCCAAAGCTGAGATTTCTAAAGCTCTTTTTTCTATGAAAAAAGGAAAAGCCCCTGGATCAGACGGGATAACCCTTGAATTTTATTGTGCTTTTTGGGATCTGATAGAAAATCCATTATTTAGTATGTAGAAAGAATGTTTAGAACAGAAAGAAATGAGTGCAACAATGAAACAAGCTGTTATCAGTATAATTCTAAAACCAGACAAAGACCCCTTAATTATTGACAATGAACTACTTGCACTGAGCCTCATGACGTACTTCCGTTTTGAAATCGTAGGGCTCAGTTATTTCCGGTTATTTACATTTTCAATGCGCTGTAATCATGTAGTTGACTTAAACGTCTATTAAAATGAGATTTTGCGGGATGATTTCCAATTCGCAAATTTTCGGAGACGGGAGAAAACATATTCTGATAATTATTGCGTATAGAATTTTCCAAACTCGTGAAGTTTTAATGCAACATAAACCGATCTGAGAAAGCAGTAACTGGTAATCATACGTGATTGTTCACCACAGGGTGTCAGTGCTCTATAGTGACCTAATCGTGACACTGCAGTTTGTGAAATCTGCTGAATAAGATCATAATGAACCTTTATTTATCAGTATTAAATATGTTAGTCACTATTCTGTGACTAATGTAGACTCACTGTATGTAGTCTAATGCCAAAATATGAGTATTCAATCGTCGCACTGTCAGCGTGTTACTGTTAAAAATTATTTTAAGGTTTAACATCGTTAAATAAGGCAGTTACCGCACATTCATTCAGCCATTTTAAACAATGGAATAAGCAGTATGGGCTCGGAATAAGAGCACCAAGGCACACAAACAAATTAGCCATGGTTCTACTACAAATAAAACCAAAAATTGCAATTGAAGTTAATCCATATAAAAACAAATTCATCAGGTATGAATTATGATCAGTAAAAGAAAAATGCTGTCCATGAGAATGCGGCAGATTAGTGGGAAGATGTATTTATTTATTATTCAGAATGCACATACCGAAGGGAAATATATTTATAGTAACCTTTCAGCAGGTTGAATATGATTCATTTTAACGCAGAGAATATGATTAATTGTTTTTTTTAAAGAAATGCCAGCCCTAAAATGTAGTAATAATCTGCGTCCTCATGAGAAACTGTCTGTATGTAGGTGCGCTGAACGCTAACCGGAACCTCCTGAGCCCTAACAAGTAGAACGCGGAAGTAGTTGTGCAAGTAGTCCATTGGAGACCAATAACGTTATTAAACGTTGATTATAAAATTCTAGCCTTAGTTTATGCCACTAGACTAAAAAGTGGTCTGAGTAACATAATTGGTGTATCTCAAACTGGTTTTATGGCAAAATGTCATATTAGTTTAAATATTAGGCTTATATTGGACCTAATAGATTATAACCACTTTGTTAATTCAGATGCTTTCATTTTGTTTCTCGACTTTTATAAGGCGTTTGACGCAATCGATTACCAATTTTTATTAGAGGGTTTATATACATTTGGTTTTGGAAGTAATTTCATTCAGACTGTTTAAATGTTTTCTGGAGGTATTAATAGCTCTGTTGTATTACAGAGTAATACTTGAAAGGTTCATTCTTTATTTCTGAAAGATAAGAATCAAATTAAGAATGCAATCAAATTAATTCAAACATTTTCTGATGCCTCAGGTCTCCAGTTAAATATTACAAAGTGTGAAATTCTTCCAGTGCATGATTTTTCTGAACAATCAATGTTTAACATTCCTGTAAAAGAATGTATTAAATATTTAGGAATTTATATATCAAAAAACTTGTCAGTTAGGCAGCAGCATAATTTTAATAAGATTGAGAAAACAAAAATGATTTTCGTCAATTGCTTAAGAAGAGATTTATCTATCTTAGGCAGAATCTTACTAACAAAGGTAGAAGGTTTATCCAGATTTTTTCTGGTCTGTCTTTATTTGTTCAGGATTCTACTTGTAAAGAAATTAATAGATTATTGGTTAATTTTTGTTGGAAAAATAAACACCACCATCTTAAAAAAAATGTATTAGCTGGGAAGAAATCTGAAGGTGGTTTAGAAATGCTGGATTATATAGACATGAATAACACTTTTTAAGATTAATTGGATCAAAAAGTGTGTGATTAATTCTGATTCAATATGTTTTTTTTTTTTATTCCACATTATATTTTTAAGACGGTGGGAGGTCTTAATTTTCAATATGTTGCTCTCTAAATTTATGGATACTAAATTTATGGATACATTAAAACATTGATGTGTTTTGCAATTTGCTCGCGTTAAAGTTAATTTTAGCATATTGGGTAACATGGAGATACTGTGAGCTCATTGTTTTCACTGGATAAACAATGCTACATTTGGAAATTATTTAAATTAAATAATTATTTAATGAAAATTATAATGTCTATCTCTGAGATGTAGTAACTAGAACTATACAAAATGCACGAAATGGAATTATTTAAATACAAGCACCTTGAATTCATATAGTAAATTACAGTACTTGGTTATATTGCACCAACTGCATTGACATGTCAGTGACTCATGCCTAGAGTGGGTGCATAAGCACATGCATGTGCATGTTGCATAAAGGTACAGTAAGTTACACTAAAGGATGTGATTGTGGGGTTTTAAACATATGGTTAATCTATCGTAGTAAATTTTGTTCATATCGTTGCTGATAATTGTGCTATTCTTGTTTGTGTCCCATGACAAGGTAATGAGTCCCGAAATTCTCCGAAAATAGAAATGGAGGCCGAACCTGCAGATGTGGATGGCAGTGATGTGAATGATAGAGCATCTACACAGAAAAGGTTAAATATTTTATTGAAACCAAAACAAGCATCTGCAATATACATGTAAACAAATCAAATCAACAAAATATTTTAGTTAAAAATGTGTCTCCATGTACTATTTAATACAATTCTAGTGCATTTAATCTATTAAATAACAGTAGAGTGAGTGAGTTTTTGGATATGGTTAGATTAAACTTATTTTAGTGAATGAAGTACCACATTTCAGCTGTCATTTTGTTAGGGTGGGTACACAAAATATTATTTTATCCTTGCTTCTAGAAAATCCTTAATCTATCTGCTTTCTAACAGCTTCATGTGGCTGTAAACATTTATTTTTAACGTGGCTTTAAGCACTATAGATTATTAAAGTTTCACTTTGACTGTGACAGAGGCAGTAAATGTGGTGTTTATATGGAATAATTGTAATATTTATGGTAGAAATACAGAGAGAGTCCCCATATCAGTAGGAAAGCGATCAAATGAGCATCTTCCATCCGAAGACTTGTGTTGCATGCGGGAAACTATTAATTGGTTATTCTACAATTAATTGTACTATAAATTATACTACAATTGGAAAATACTGTAAATTGATAAACTGTTCAGCGTGATGACGTTTAATGCCTCCGACAGGGCCTGTAGTCCCATTTAGCAGCATGTTAGCAACCACCTTTTTTAAGAAACATAACAGTTTAAAAAAATAAAAAAATCAAGAGTGGGGTTTAACTGGTGTGTTTTATGTCATAGAATAAAACGTGAAAATATTATGAGTTTGTGTGAACCGTGGACCTTATTTTAGGGGATTTAATCAAAATTGTCATTCAAAAATCCATGGCATAGTTCCACCCCTCTATTTCTTTTCTCCAGGCCACATTCTCAATGCACATATTAGGTATTATGAATGTAAACACTTTATTTCATTGATGCTAAATAGCAAATTAAATTGTAACCTTAGCTGTGAACTCTGTCATTGAGCATTCTGGTTACTATAGTTTAGTTCTTCATGTATATAGAGACATATTATTTGAATGGGCATGCAGGCTGTGCTCTGTCGTTGTTCTGCCATGTCCTTGTGGTATCTGGGAATATTTTACAACTACAATTTATAATTATTACATAAATAATGAGTATTCTGCAGTTTTAAAATAATCTTTAACTTTACCAACCATGTTTAATACTCAGTATATTTGTCATCTTATAGTAGTTAATCACTTTAAGATATAGGCACAGTTCTAACTAAAAACCTAAATTAAACTTTGGTACAATGTTGGATTGCAAGATTTAAGCAGGTTTTATATTTTAATATCATGTTGACTAAAATCAAGTTTAGTTTACTGTACCACCCAACACTACCAAAGCTAAAAAGTTGCTTTTGAATGTGGTGCATTTCCTGAAATCATATATGGTTCAGAAATTTTATTGTAATTATCTTATAAAAACCTAACTTTTACTTTTTTTTTTTACAGATGCTGGAATCCAGAAATTTCTTCACCTGGGGCCTACTGGGGATGGCAATAAATGAGGAAGATTTTATTAACTAAAATATAGAGGAATTGTGTCCAAATTAGTTTACTATTATAATTATAGTCCTACTCTGTATGTTGCTAGGCAAGCACATTCTGTGTTGATATAAGAAGCCCATAAGTATGGAAAAACAGACAAGCCCATATGATTAATATTTGGGCCCCACTAGCAGAGCCATATCTCTTGTTATTTTAGGGGCCACTAAGAGGCCATTAAGGAAAACCATCTGTTTCCCATGATAGTGTTTACCTAAGGGACCCCTGCCCCAATGATTTGCGTTGACAGGCGTACGTGAGGAAACCAGTATAAAACGCTGTGCTCAACCAAGTAAAGATCAGTTCTCTATAGACAACTCGGCTTGATTGTCCTCTGCAATAAAGTCTATCTTTTGGCATCGAAACCCAAGGCTCGGTTAATTCTTTAACGGGGAAAGAGGGGAGACCACAACATAAACCAAAAACCAACCAAGCTGTGGGAATACAAACCTGTAGACCTTTAGCTGAACCACTACAATTGATGTTCTGTTTCTTATGCCTGTTCAGTGTTTTGATCAGTTATATATGTAATTGTTTCTTTTTTTTCCCTGTTTGATTGTGCAGGTCAGTAACTTTTTTTTTCTATTTAAAGGTGTGAAATGTGCAATGCACTGCAACTTTGTAGAGTGTCTTACATGTGTCTACAACCTTTATTTAAAGATATTAAAATATTACATATATGAAACCATATGTTT
The DNA here is from genome assembly GCA_012976165.1 of Labeo catla. NCBI lineage: Eukaryota > Metazoa > Chordata > Actinopteri > Cypriniformes > Cyprinidae > Labeo > Labeo catla. The sequence goes on along the minus strand of VONZ01000906.1, from coordinate 40,192 downwards.
TGTGCATATATGTCCAATTTGTATATAACATAATAAAAACATACATATGTCTCAAATATATTAATAATTATATACATTTTATATATGGCAATACATGTATTATACATACATAAACATATATTTTTGTATGGGGTAGACTTATATGTCAATATATGAAATTGTTCCATTTTCTAATAGGAATCATATATGGATATGGCATATATAAAACATATTTATTAAATGGGTATTTCATATAAGTACATATATTACATTTCCATATCATGGACAATGCATTGGTAAACTTAATTCTAAAATTAATTCTAAAATTCTAAACCGTCTGAACATCAACTGGTATGTTATTCGTTTTTGTAGACTGTTTATTAACATGCTTTACCACTAACAAAGAATTTACTAAGGGAATTTGTGAACCTTACTGTAAAATGTACATCTAATCCACAAGGTTCGCAAATTCCCTTAGTAAATACTTTGTTAGTGGCAAGTCATAATAAACATATTTCTTATTGAAACACAAAGTTGTAATTAGACATTTTAAATAATTCCTTACAAATTAGCTTTAGTTATGTTACAACCATAAACCTGATTTACCGTTTGCTAGTTGTTGGCAGGAAGTATTCACGAAGGCAAGTTCTTATTCTTGTGAGCATTTTATTATTAGATAAATATCAGTGCATTTTGAGATGAAGCAGGATTTTAAAATGACTTATTTAATGTCTTCAGAATGTATATTTCTTGTTTGTAATACCACCATTTTAAATCAGAAAATATTACAGAACTACCAGAATTATTGCTGCTAGTTTGTGGTGAATCTATGCAAATACAGTCATGAGTCCTCTAGCCTTTTTTAGTGTGGCCTCATCAGAATTGTGCACTGAGGGTGCATAAAAAAATGGGCAACAAAAAAGCACCATTGAATGGTTTTGCCGTTTTGATGCTCTTTGAGATGCCATGACAGATTGCTGTATCTGCACCTCAGTTAAAACAGGAGTGCAGTGTGTGCATGTGGAATTGGTTGGTTTTCTGCATTTGCATTAATTGGTCATAAAATAACATTTGTTCAAAGTCAAAACATAAAAGACATGAAAGAATATCCTTATCTGTGTGTCGTGTTAGCTTAAGCACATTGTGTTTGTCTATATTTGTGACTTTGATGAAGATCAGATGATGAGTTGACTAATGATTTTATGACCAGTTAGTGGAGAAAACCAGTTAATTCCTATTGGTTTACATACTTCTTCCTGCCACTGTGTTTTAAAGGTCATGTGAGAGCATGAGAGAATTGACACATTAAATACATGCATGACAAAATGAGGGAATTTTTAAGTTAACAGTATAAGAATAATCTGAAAGTATCTTTCAATACATTCACATTTATTATGGTTATAAGCTCCGACAACCATGGCTCTAATCGGCTCACAAACCATGACAGCTTTACTTTACAGGTAAACTTAAAGGGATAGTCCACCCAAACAGCATGTATGACTTTCTTTCTTCTTTGGAACATAAAAGAGAATATTTTGAAACATTTTAGTAATCAAACCGTTTTGGATCCCATTGACTTCCTTTTTTTCCATACATTCAATAGAAAGCAACCGATACTGGGAACCGAAACTGTTTGTCACTAAAATTCTTACACAAATATATCTTGTGTTCGTGAGAAAAAAGTCATACAGGTCATACAGGTTTGGAACAACATATGGGTTGTGTAAATGATTACAGAATTTTCACTTTTGGGGGGGACTATTATTTTCATGATCATCTGCTTAAAAAACATGGCAATGGAACCACCACTGATTCATTATTGATATGAAAAGAGAACACTTCCATTCTAATTACAATATTCTGAACATATGTACTCCTTCTATACTAAGTCTGTATGGGAGTGGAATGTTTGTTGAATTTAGACTGAGGGCAGGAATGTCATATAGGACTGAAATAACCAAAGGTTTTTGATGTGGTGATATGATCCTTTATAGTGCTTCTTACTTTCAGTTTGCATACAATAGCCAGAAATATGTGAACACTCTGATAACATCTCTGGTCTTTGTTGTGCAAAAGTTAACCATGTAGCCTAAATTAAACAAAGCCATAATGTATGTATATTATCGAACATCTTTTAATGGCAGGGGTTACTGCAAAGAAATGAGTCATGCCCACATTTTTCAAGTTGTTGTACACATAAAGAGAGCTGCACAAACAACAAACAGAAACTGATAAACAAGAAAGGAGACTTGAAGACATGAAAGGTAAATATAAGCATTGCTGACTAAACGTGTTGCTCACATATTTTACTGTATCATTTATTGTTAAAAATCATTCATTGATCTATCATAAACAAATATGATTTTTCTCCACAGCCATGTTTCTACTGGTTTTGTTCTCAGGTATCTCAAAAATTCTTCTTCAGTCTATTTTTTTGTTTTTTTTTTTTTGTTTTGTTTTTGTGTAAAAGAACAATTTTCATAATTTCTAATGTTTGGTCAAACACTTTAAAATCTCCTTCCATTATAAAAGCTACAAATACATGAGCAATGTAGGGGATATTGTTTTAATGTTGGAATAGTAACAGTGTAGCATGATCTAGCTTTAGTTAAAACTTTAAAACGGTATAGTTTGATCTACATTTATAAAATAAAGAATTAAAAATGTGGTTCTGTGTTACAGAATAAACAATCATAATTAACATCAGTTCATGATTTTCTGAAAATCCTTTTAGGGAGGATATCTAGAGAATCAATTCAATTTTTGTAATAAGTAGAAATTCTCAGTATATAAATAATATAGCTAAATACAACATTCATGTTTTAAAAAAGGTTTCATCACCCTCACGCTGTGTGCCCCTCAGTATGTCTTTGTGAATGAATCCAAGACTTGGGCAGAAGCTCAGAGATACTGTAGAGATAAATTCACTGATCTGGCCACCATTGAAAATGAACAACAGACGATCCAGTTAATGGACACCGTGAATGATGATTCCATTGATTTGGCCTGGATTGGACTCTACGATGATCTGAACAGTTGGAAATGGACTCTAGATGACAGTGACTTCTTTAATGCAGGAGAGGAAGACTTTAGGAACTGGAATAACCCAGGACCAGACAATTCTGGTGAACGTTTATGTGTGTATATGTTCAGAGGGATATGGTATACAACAAGTTGCACCGGTTCATATTATCCTCTTGTCTGCTATGATGGTAAGCTGTTTCATTATAATGTGCATGGCAATGGTCTGAAAACACTGAAAACAACTAAACTAACCTCTCTCTAATTTTATTACGGCATTCATTTATTTCAGGAAGAGAAAATGCCAGTGCTACTTATATTTTCATTCCCCAGGCCCAAACCTGGACTGAAGCTCAGAGATACTGCAGAGAGCATCACACCGACCTCGTCAGTATCAGGAATGAGATTGAAAACCAGAAGGTCCAGTCCATTACGACTTATAACGACTATGCTTGGATTGGGCTGTACAGAACCAGATCTTGGTCAGATCAGAGCAACTCTTCATTTACTTACTGGAGCACATGGCAACCAGATACTGCTGGATCCTGCACTGTAGTCTGATTCAGTGACTCTGGGAAATGGGCAGATGAAAATTGCAATTATGCATTTCCTTTCATTTGCTACAGTGGTGAGAAGATATTAATATTTTTTTTTACTTTGGATAATAATTAATGACATCCATCGTCTATTGCCTCAATGCACAATTTTCAAGAAAACATACATTATGGGGTCCAAAAGTTTGAGACTATATTTAAAATAGTGGTGTCAAAATTAGCAATGTTAACGGATGCGATTCATTTTTTCATTTTAACGCGTTAAAAATATTTAACACAGTTAACACAGGGATGGGTCTAGGTTTGGCCACCCCACCCACAACCACTAAAGAACTGCATTTATTTAGAAGCACAGAAACTTTACCGGTGACGATCAGAGCTTTAGTAGAACATCAGTAAACTGCAGACAGATCAGATGTTGTTTTGTCATATGTCAATAAAAACAAATCTTCCTGTCCTGTCAGCTGTTATACTGTGCTCGTAGTGCATGCTCTTCTATAGCCTATTAAAACGCTGTATCATATTTAACCCTTTCACTGGTGAGTTTAAAATATTCTATCTGACCCCCCAGAGTGAGTTTTTTTTAGGTGACCGTTATTGTAGAACGTTCACTTTATTGTTTCCATGGCGACGCGTCATGATTGACACCGCAGCCACTATAGCGCTGTATGACAGACGTATCGCTTTTATTTCGTTTTTCCTTTTTTATTCAAAATATTCACACTTTTGCTTACCATGTCTTCAACTATCTGATATTCCGATTCACGAATATGTGTAAGTGAGTGTATTAACCTTTATAAATGATCTGGATCGTGATCTATAACGTGAGATGGGCGCCGCCATGTTTGTTCACACTACCGTTCACAGAGTAGCTGGTGAAGTGGGAAAGGAATGGAGTGAATTATATCATTACTTACATTATGTGTATCTGATATAAATCAAACACGTTGGCAAATTATACTTGAATGGATTGTTATTGCTGCTTCCATAGACATCCGTGTGCATTTTACAAACTCTAAATGTATTGTTTTACTAATACTTATGTGTATTTAAATTCCTGAAACCTAAAATAAAGGTTAAGTCGTTGAAAACACTGCACAATTGTGATTATATGACAAGCGCAGCGTGCGTCTCTCTCTTGCTCAGCACCAGCCAACGCGCGAAAACACAGTTTGAATTTGGCAGTTGTGTGACGTCACCGAAAGTTCTAAATCCCATATGTGGGACCGTACCGCTCAAAGGGTTAAATCTAAATGAAACTACGAGTATGTAGTTAGTCGTAGTTAATTCATCTGTTAAGTCGTGAAGTTACAAAAAAGGCGACTAAACCTGCCTTAAAACTGTGCATGTAAGTGTTTATTATTTAAGAGTAACATTTAAAGCAGTGTCAGATCCATGTCAAGTTCAGCAGCGGCAGCTTTTAAAGCAGCCAAAAAAAACCTAACCAGCTGCTGTGATGTCTGTTAAACAAAGAACAAAATTAAAAAGAGGAAATCAATAACTTCCGTAGTTTTAAGCTTTATCTTTTATTTAATTTAGATTTTAGTGTTTGTGTTTAGTGTTAATGTTTCTTGCTGAAGGGCACAGTTAGTATAATGGGTTTATGTGAACATTGTTTAAAGTTCACTTAAATTACAAGTCTAATAAATGTTAAATTGAAAGCTGTTAATTATACTGAAATGTTGAATGGCTATAGTCAATAGTTAAATATTAGGAAAAATTCATAGAGACATCAGTTTGTATCAGTGATACTTGCCTTCAGTCATTAAAAAAGATGGCATGAAACAAATGTCAAAAATATACTTCCTTTATGTTGTTCCTTAATGTGAAAGTATTGCAATATATAAGTACAATTAAAAATTGCGATGTTAGGTGGGATTAATCGTGATTCATTTCAGAAAAAAAAATTCAAAATATATTTAATTTAAAATTACAGCTTTACAATACAACATGAGCATTATTTTGAGGTCAATAATTGAATAAGTAAATCTGTAGCATTGATCCCCAAAAATGATAGGATGTTCCATTAATGAACAAGATGCTCTTGGGCTTGTCACAAACTATTTTTGTCCAAAAAAAATCCTCTATGGTGCAGTGTCATTACAGTTATTTAACTAGTCCCAATTAAGATGGAGCATCCTCAAAATCAAAACCCGGTAAATGTGTGTTCTGCACCTGCGTAAGAACATTTACCTATCACAAACTATTTTTGTCAAAAAGTAATCTATTCCCTGGTGAAAAAAACAACATATGCTGGTAGGTATGTTTTGATGCTGGAATGCTGGTTAGGTAGGTTTTGATGCTGGTTTAAGCTGGTCCTTTGCTGGTTTATGCTGGTCCTTAGCTGGTTTAAGCTGGTCCTTTGCTGGTTTTTGCTGAAACTTGGCACCCAAAAACATGCCACAAAAGTAGAATACTGAGGAAAAAACCCCAAAACAAAACAAAAAAACCCGGACACACCAAGCCGACTTCAAAGAACTAGCTACGACGAGAGCTGACGTCGTTGCCGCCTTGCGCTCGTGTCCTGGCCTTTTTTTTTTTTCTATTTTTATTTTTACTGTATATCAGAATGTGCACCAGGAAATAAATCTGACAACTTTGACCAGTGTGTGTTCATAGGATTATAAGGCTAAAAATCGTTTGACAGAAAATCATCTAGTGCGTCAAAGGCCTAGGTCATTCTGGATTTTTTTTTTTTCTGCTGTTCACAGAACTAACATCGCCCCGCCAGTATCACTTTGTGCATGAATCTAAGACCTGGACTGATGCTCAGAGATACTGCAGACAGAACTACACTGATCTGGCCACCATTGATAACACAGACGAAATGAATAGACTGATCAACACAGTTAATGGGAGTTATAGCAGCTTAGCCTGGATTGGACTGTATGATGATGTAAACAGCTGGAGATGGTCACTGGAAGACGATGATTTCTATCAGGAAGGAGGGAGAGATTTCAAGAACTGGTATCATGAACCAAACAATGTTGGGGGGAAGGAACTCTGTGTTTATATGGATTATTATGGCAAATGGTTTGATGCATCATGTTCCCTACCCTTGTCGTTTATTTGCTATGATGGTAAGGTCCATTTGTTTACAAATTCTACATTATTATTTTCAGTGAGCACCAATCTGCATGTATTTGTCATATTTGTTATTTCAGGTAGAGTGAATGCCACACAAAATTACATCAGAATCATTGATGGGAAAAATTGGACAGAAGCTCATAGATACTGCAAACAGCATTACACAGATCTTGTCAATGTGAGAAATCAGACTGAGAACCAGATTATCCTTGGAAGAACAGGAGGACAAGTCTGGATCGGCCTTTACAGAAACAGAACTTGGTCTGACCATCGGATTACCAGTTATGAAAACTGGAGACCACAAATTCAGAATTCTGGGATGCAACCAGATAATGGTGAAGATTATATTTCTACTTCACTTGTGGCAGAAGCTGGGTCTCAGCATTGTACTGCTGTATCATTCAGTCATTCAGGCCAATGGACAGATGAGGTCTGTGTATCCAGCATGCCTTTCTTCTGCTACAACAGTAAGTTCATGTTGAATTTCATTTTTTGGCAGGACCAAGAAAAATAATTTTAGCATATTTACTGTAGGCTAAAGGCATTAGACTGTTAAATATTTAAACGTGTTAAGGCTTTACTATAAATATATTGTTCAAAATTGTGATCACTGCAAATCCTGATGTGTTTATGTAAAGGAAACTTCATCAAAGGAAACACTGACTAATGCCTTTCTTTTAATATTTTCATGCACTATACACTTACATGCCATCCATAATTGCTTTAGGAGTCACATAACATACATAACCTAAAATTTTCCCCCTCAGGGGGGAATAAGAATGCCCACTGCACCCGTTCTAAAAGTCCCTGTCTGGTGTGTATTGGGCAAGAACATCTAAGATGAGAGGATTTGTGATCCCTGAGTAGAGGACGGTTGCAGGTTGTAGAACTGAACAAATGTGTTTGGAGAGGACTACCCTGCTGCATTACAAATGTCCTGCAGAGAAGCACCCAAGAATAAGGCCTTGGAGGCCGTTATACTACAAGTTGAATGATCTCTGATCCCCATAGGTGACAGGAGGCCAGAGGACTCGTTTGCGAGCGAGATGGCCTCAACCACCCACTCTATCCTCTTCAGGGAGGATATCGCTAACAAGAAGATAATTTTTAGGATTATACATTTGTCAAGTACTTCCTCAAGTGCCTCAGAGGAGACACTACACAGGCCTTCTATGACCACTGCCAAAACCAAAGATGGTATTTAAAAGTGCTGTGCAGGCCTCAGCCTCAGGGCACCACGGAGAAAACAAGTTATGAGTGGGTCTCTTCCCAATGACTGACCACCCAGAGGGGCATGGTAGCAACTAAGGCCACCACATATACATTCATAGTGGAGGGAGATAACCCTGTGGAGAAAAGCTTCTGCAGAAGCTTCAGAACTGTACTAACTGGGCAGTTGACTTGGTCTTGTAGTTGCTGTCTGCACCAAAAAGTGAAAAGTTTTCACTTTAGAGCTTACCGGTTCCTCGTGGTGGGAGCTCTAGACTGGAGCATGGTCTCAACAACCTTCCAAGAGCTCCCATGGCTCTGGGTGGGGGTGAAGGATTGATCCCTCCATCTGGGAGAGGAGGTCCCTACTGATCAGTATCTCCAAAAGAGAGCTGTCGAAAAGGGATATAAGGTTTGAGAACCATACTTTATTTCAAGGAGCCCCTAACACCGGGTCAGGAGACAGACTTGTATGCATTGTGATTAAATCCCACACCACACCAAAAAAGTGGTACTCAGAGCTGGAGAGCTCTTCTTGGCATTCAGCCTCAAGCCCAGCTCTTTTATATAGATGATTAGAACATCTTAATGCTGAATTGCCTGCTGCTCAGACTGTGCTAATATGGCCTGTCATCAACATAATTCAGTATGCAGATGCCCTGGAGCTGCAGTGGTGCCAAAGCATTTCACACACTTCATGAAAATACTGGGTGAGAGTGACAGGCCGAAGGGAATAACCCAATATTGGTATGCTTCACCCCAGAAAGCAAACCTCAGGAGCTTCCTGTATTGAGGAAGGATTAATGCATGGAAGAATGTGTCCTTTAAATCTGTTGTGATAAACTAGTCCTGGGACCTGATCTGAGACATGATCTGTTTGATAGTAATCATTTTGAACCAAAAGTGTTTGATAGCACAGTTCATCAGATGCAGATCTATGATCGGATCCAACTCCCTATCCTTCTTTGGAACGATTAAGTATTGGCTGTAGCATTCCAGTGCTGTACTGTTGCTGGGAATTTTACTTATTGGAGCCAACTGAGGTGTGTACATCTCCTCCACAGAGGGATCTGCCTTCGAAGCCTTGATGTTCGTGGCATCAGGATTTCTTAGCCGAAGTCTGCTTCAAGACAATGATGGTCCGCAGATCCTTCTTCTCTCTGGATGACCCCAACTATGTGTGCGGCCCAAATCTGATCTTACTAACAGAAAATACTGACTGACTGAATGCTTGTGCAACACACATACACACACCACAACACACTTACTGAAGAGCTTACACATGCTTTTGTAACGTGGTCATGCAGAGGCATTTCCAAAGCATTCCGATGCAGCTCAAGTTCCCTTAGGGGGACTATGCTATATAACATTAAACTATAAGAGTAGGATAAGAGGGATGAAGAGAAAAATGTGCATTTACCTTATCCCATCTCACCTTACAAAGACATCTTATTCGATAGCATGTTTTCTAAACATAAATGGTAACTCTTTTTTTTTTCTCACAGGAACATGCACACAATCTTCATGCACCCGTCAATATCATTTTGTGTCTGAGTCTAAGACCTGGATCGAAGCTCAGAGATACTGCAGAGAGAAATACACTGATCTGGCCACCATTGACAACATGGAGGAAATGAACAAGCTTATTAAAATAGTACGTGGGACTTTCTATGGCAAAGCTTGGATTGGTCTGTATGATGACCTGAACAGTTGGAGATGGTCACTGGATAATACAGCATTAGAGGGGAATTTTAAAAGCTGGTATGTCCAGAAACCAAGGAACTGGCTTGGACAGAGTCTTTGCGTGTACATGTCATATTATCGGGGAAGATGGAGTGAAGCCTTTTGTTCGCAAACATTTCCTTTTGTTTGCTATGATGGTAAGAATTGCTGCTGACTTTCAAACAGGTAATAGCAAGAACATTTATGATTCCATATTTTTTTCCCACAGCTGCTACTGGAGGTTATGTGTTTATTAACTATTACAAAACCTGGTACGAAGCTCAGATATACTGCAGAGAGCATCACACAGACCTCGTCAGTATCAGGAATGAGACTGAAAACTACAGGGTTAAAACATTACTTTCATATTATTCAGTTGTGTGGATTGGACTTTACAGAACCAGATCTTGGTCAGATCAGAGCAACTCTTCATTCAGTAACTGGAGGACAGGACAGCCAGATAATGCCGGAAATTATGAATACTGCACTGCAGTGTCATTTAGTGACTCTGGGAGCTGGACAGATGAAAACTGCAACATTGCATTACCTTTCATTTGCTACAGTGGTGAGTAAATCATTCAGACCTTGGCTGCAAATATGCATTATTAAAGGAAATATTTACCACTTCTCATTACTGTATATTTAAGAAAACACTAGGTTGGAATGTAACACAAACATCTTGCTAACATTAAAAATCCAAGTAGATCTGTTTATGTTTTAGTCCTGTTTCATTTACTCCATAAACGATATATTCATTAGTTCCATGTCATTAATAGTCTTACAACTATCTTTGGCATACTAGCAAATAAATTTATTTTATTTCCTTTCCACCTTGACAGCATTAGCATCATCCCGCCAATATCATTTTGTGTCTCAGAATAAGAGCTGGACTGAAGCTCAGACATACTGCAGAGAGACTTACACTGATCTGGCCACCATTGATAACACAGAGGAAATGAACAGGCTGATTAACACAGTTAATGGAAGTTACAATGGCTCAGCCTGGATTGGACTGTATGATGATGTGAACAGCTGGAGATGGTCACTGGAAGACAATGATTTCTATCAGGAAGGAGAGAGAGATTTCAGAAACTGGTATCATGAACCAAACAATGAGGGTGGGAAGGAATTGTGTGTTTTCATGCAACACAGTGGAAACTGGTTTGATTGGTCGTGTGACAGTTATTACGCATTTGTCTGCTATAATGGTAAGACAATCCAGTTGAAAATTTCTCTTTTTAAATTTACAAATTGAGCTTCCTGTCAGTTAAACAATAATCTGTAAAGTTTCAACTCAGCAAATGACTGTCAGTAATATGATATCTGAACAGAATATCTGAAGCATGTCTTACATTTACTCTATTAATTAATTAATTGTCTTACATTCACTCTATTACTCTATTAGTACTCTATTAATAAAATTATATAAACATACATGATTTTAGTTATAAATATGTGCATTTTAACTGATGGACAAGTAATGGAACAAATTAAATAACTTTTTTTTTTTTTTAAATCATGTTTTTTTTAACAAAGAAAATTCCACTCGAAATTATGTTCTGGTAACTGAAGTTAAGACCTGGACTGAAGCTCAGAGCTACTGCAGAAGGATATACACAGACCTGGCCAGCGTGAGGAGTGAGACAGAACTTCAACAGATACTGAGCATTACGGGCTATGGAAATTTTGGTTATGATGTATGGATTGGTCTGTACAGAAACAGACTCTGGTCAGATCAGAGCAAATCTTCTTTCCAATATTGGCAGTCATGGACTCAGAGTGGTGATCCACAACCAGATAATGGTTTAAGTATCCCAGGACAGCTGGGAGCTCAACACTGCACAACTGTGTCTTTAAAATACTTTGGCCAGTGGACAGATGAGAGATGCTTTGACAGTTTTCCTTTCTTCTGTTACAGTGGTAAGCACATATAGCTTACATGTGTATATGTAATTAAAAAAAGTAAACATTAGACTGTCACACACACACACACAAAGCAAATGTAGATGTAATATATATATATATATAGAGAGAGAGAGAGAGAGAGAGAGAGTATGTAAAGTGAATGTAGTAACATTAAGATTTTGTTTATGGTAGTCCTCTGTTTGTTTGTTTTGTTTTGGGTTTTTTCGGTGGACCTGATGACCAGAATATCAACCCACCTTTTCAGATAAGTATGGTATGAATATGTTGATTTGTGACCTGCTTTTGTTTTCTGCTGTTTTCTGTTGCATTAAAACTGTATTCATACACGTTATGGTGTTGATCATCAATACTGGCCCGTTTTTTTTTTATTTTTGTTTTTTACTAATCAGTGACCGGACTGAGAGTGAAAGTTTCAAGTGTAGAAAATTTGTCAGCATCACAGATTGAAGAGATGGTTATTATGCAGGTGAGTGACTCAAATGTCAATATGGATCATTTACGATATTAAAATTGAAACATGTTTTACATAAACATTTTATTTTGTACTAGATATGCAGTATCTAATGCTACATATAATTTAAAGGGATATTTCACCCCGAGTGAATATTCTCATCACTTAATTGCCCTCAAGTTGTTCCAAACATGTATGAATTTATTTCTTATGTTGAATACATAAGAAGATCAACAGAATTCACACAGGTTTGGAACAACTTGTAAATGATAACAGAATTTTCATTTCAGGTGAATTATGCATTTGATAAAAACTTGCAATTTAACCAAAAGAACCCTAGGCAAAAGTGCAACAAGTACTTGTAAAATGACTATATAATATGACTGAATACCATATTAGTACATGATAAGTTTGTCATAAATCTAATATATTTTTAGTTACAAGAGGAGCTGATCAGGCTTGGACTTCCCAGAAATGTTACTATGCAGTTAAGATACCATCGTATGATCAATCCGTGATGGAAGAGGACGGCGCTTTGTTTTTTCCAATATAGGTTTTGGGCTCAATACATATCTAAACATGAAATTATACTTTAATCTTTTTTTTTTTTTTAATTTAAGATGAGTTAATGGATCTTAAATCAGTGAATGCAATGCATATTTAAATATATTACTTATGGTGAATGTAGCTTGAATTTAGTGTCAGAATGAATAATTATGCTTGTATAATACAGATGATCAACATTATATTCATTATAACAGTGATTTTAATATTAACAAAAATCATACAAATTAATGTGCAATCAAAAAAATATAAATGTCAGATGATGATTTTGTTGTATTTGAAGTTATGCATAACAGTTTTGTGAACATTGTGTCAATAAAGGTATGAACTTTGAAAAAGAAGCTTTGATGTTCTTTAAGATCACACTGTGAGCACAATGGGTTTGTTTTTGTTATTGAAGAGAATGTGTATTTAAACAGAAAAAAAAAAAACAATGAAAATGTTTCAGATACTAAACTTAAACATGTAACTAAATAATGACAAGCCCAATTCTGAAAGTAAACATAGCCCTTCCCTTCAGTTTAATTTGTTTCGCACATGACTTCTTTCCAAGCAGGCAACAGAGGCAGTGCCTCCTCCGCCTCAAAAAAAATAAATAAAATAAAATAAAATGTATATATATATATATAATTAACTTTTTCTAACCTGCCAGCTGACATAAAAAAGGATCAGGCTTAGAGTAGCCAACCATGATCATTTAACTTTGTGCCCAATTTGTATATATATATATATATATATATAAATATATATATATTTTTTTTTTCTTGTTTCTAGCATATAGAGGTGTTTATAGTGTCCTATGTAAACATGAAGAGCATTTATTGTCCCCAGTGTTTTCTTTTTTTCCTTGAAAATCGTATTTGAATGTGCGGCAACTACAGTATAGTTGCCAGTAGGCAAATATGTTGTACTGTATGCACCCCTTCAATGTCAAATTTGAATAGGAGGAGAACTTTTGTCATCTAATAATATATATATAATAATGCATACAGACAATTTCTTTCAAAAAATATTTGGATTGGTAAATAATGTCATACGTCATTATCTTTCTTTGGGAGGGTTTGCCTTTACCATGCTTCGTGGAGGTAGGCGTAGAAAGTTCACAGTCTCGTGACAGGAAGGAAATAAATCCCTTTTTTTTTCTTGAAATACTTTATTTGGTTGTTTGCTTGCATGTCATTGAGACACAAAAAAATGATTTTTGTCAGTTAAAACCAAATCTTTATTATATTAAAAAAGATGTTCACTGAAAAGTCAATTCACTGAAAGACAGGTTAAATACAGTTACCTTTTAAATACCCACGAACTAGCAAAGAACTAATCTTAATGTAGGTCACATTAATTAGAAACAAAACAAAACAGAAGAACAAAATAATACAAGAAACCAGAAAAGACCAACAAAAACTGAAAGCCTCACCTGGTTCACTGAGAGCACTTACACAAGCGCAAACCCTAAACCACCCCAACAGACAATCCCCCACACTCTAGTGTTCTTCACTGCAACCACAAAAATAAAAGACACACACATACACCGCACTAACACTTTTAGCATATTTTAGCCTGTGTCAGCTTCCCCTGTGACACCAGCAGGCATCCGATTGTATTCACATTGCAACTCACCTCTGCTGTCATGAAGTCCTCTGTGGTGTTCAGTGGGCTACGGGACAGTGTGAACCCCTGTTGCCATGTTGTCTACTCTGTAGGGCAATCGAAGCAGAAATTTTCTGGCAGGATGAACTTTGACATCTTTACTCTTCTGACACCATGTCTGGTAGGTATTCTCGGGGAGACATTAATCACATATGTTACATTGATCATCCAATGTAATGCCAAGGTATCTAAAATGCTCCACGCTTTCAACCATCTCTCCATTAATGTCAACACTAGGATGAATCTGTGTTTTGGAAGAACTAAAAACCAGCTCTTTAGACATCAAAATGTTATGGTGGAGAAAGTTGTCATCACACCATGTACTAAAATATGTTATAGAATGTTGAAAAGAATCATTATCACTGTTTTTAATCAATGCAAGAATAGCGGTGTCATCTGCATACTTAAAATAATGAGTAGTAAATGGACTTTGGCAATAGAGAATATAGAGAAATTGACTTTATACACATCCCTGAGGGGGACATGTTGAATTTGGATACGTTTTAATAACCTTTGCCAGTATCAAAGTATCCATACAAAATGTTATATAGTCACTGATAAGAGCCTGCTCATCAAGCTCTCCCTCGAAAACTTCCCAGTCAGTGCATACAAAACAACCTTGAAGGCGAGCAATAGCATCTTTCGACCATTGGAGGGTGATGTGTATTATAGGTTTGTGTTGTTTCAACCATTGCTTGTAAACAGGAAGTAAATGAATAACATTATGATCCGCTCGTCCCAGCGGTGGAAGAGCTCTGGCTCTATAGGCTTCTGGGATATTACTATAGCACAGATCAATAGTTTTGTTGAGTCTTGTTGGTACATCTACATACTGTTTAAAAACTGGCAGTACGTAGTCAAGCCGACAGCTATTGAAATCACCAAATCGGGGGAAAAAAAAACACAATCTCAATAAATGCGATCTCATTTCTAAATGACGGCGATTCACTTCATATTAGAATGATTTCTGAAGGATCATGTGACAAGACTGGAGTAATGAGCTTTGATCACAGATGCTTTTTAAATTACATTTTTCAAAATATATTACAATTGAAAATAGTTATTTTAATTGTTCATTTTCCCAATTTTGCTGTTTTTACAGTTTTTTTTTTGTTCAAATAAGTGCATTTGTTAGCATGGTTAAAGACACATTACAAAATCGTACTGACCTCAGACTTTTGAACAGTATAGTGTACCTGAAATATTTATTTTAATTAGGCTAGTTTGTGTAAGTAAATTTATTTAAACCGGTTATTAAAGGTTAAAAGTAAAAATTTTTACAAGTGATTTGGCCACCTGGCATGCCATGTTCACGTTAATGCATGTGACCACACCTGTCCATCTTTTTTGCTATAGTTTTAAAATATTGAGCAGTTACAGTAGATGCCCTATGATTTAAAATATGTGGACACTGCATTGAAATGAATAAATTCCATAAAGCTGTATACACTGCATTCACAAAGTTTTTTTTTTTTACATTTTGTTTGCCTTATGCTAACATGCTTTTAAAGGTGCAAAGTTCATTTTTACATGTTGTTTGAACATTAATGTGTGTTGGCAGTGTATGTACAAATCTACCCTATAATGATAAAAATCCACGCAGTGGTTTTGAATTGATCTGTAAAAATAATATCCCCTTTTTCAAAACGAGCCATTCTCAGATGCCTGTCATTGTGGCGTCACACGGACAGAGGCCGCTCCCACGATAGTTGATTGATATGAGCGTTTTACCTTAGATCAGCTGTCAGAGTCCAACCTCCACTGTTTCGATGCCAGAGCAGGGATGTAAGTTAGACAAGAATATCTCTGATTGAGTGATTGAGGTGTTGTGTTGCTGGATGTAATAATGAACATAGTGGTCGTCATTTACTCCCGACATCTGAGCTGCTGAATATGCAGTGGATTAAGTTTGTTTGTGAAGGGAATGCGCCTCCCGATCTACATATATCCGTCTATGTTCGTGCAAATCATTCATGATTCAGCTTCACTTACAGCAGAAGTGAGTATTTGTTTTTTTTTTATGAATCTTTGTGATCACCTTTCCTAATAACGTGCTAATTAGCAAGTTTAGTGGCTAAACAGGCTCATCACTCCACAAAGAGAAGAGAGGAGCGGGGCGAGCAGAGCTCATTAACATTTAAAGCAACAGAACAGGATCAATTTTGCAGAGCTGATTTTGGCAAGGTAAAAAAGGTGTTATTTACACTACCATTGAAAAAATCTTAACCAAAGCATGTTATTGTCACACCCCTGTGGACTGTTTTGTTGGTTTCGCCCTTCTGTGCCCTTATATGATCTTTCCTGTTCCGTTTCTTGTTAAGTCTTCATTGGTTAATTACCCACACCTGTTTTTGTCTCGTTAGCACCCCTTTATACGTTTTATTCAGTACCTTGGTTCTTGTCCGTTCTTAAAGTTAGTGAGTGTGTGTTCCCCTGCTGTTCCTGTCTGTTCCTGTACCCTCGTTTGGATTTTATGATTAAAGCCATTATAGACTTTTCATTAAGACCCTAAAGAATCATATCAACTTGTGGAAAATGGGCACCCGAAGACCCCTTTCAAGAAGGTTCAAGAATGAATGACACAGATCCATCACCCTTGTTTAAGAAACACAATTTTATCCTTTTAATCGAGACACGAACAAGAAATTTATTCTTACAGATTATATGGTATTAATCAATTATAGATATTCAAAACAATCTATCCAGTTTCACTGATGATTATGCAACATTCTTGACTTAACTAAAAAGAAAATCATGAAATAGCATGTAGTCTTGAACAGTTTTTGTTTACACATATGCGACTTAAAAATTTTAATTATTATCTGATAAAATGATGAAAGGACATTCAAGATAATGGATAGGAAATCATTGGGAAACCCACAAAAGCATCACACACATCTGCAGGACCAAACTTTGCCCACCTTTTTTTCTTTAATAATTAATGTTTATTAGCAATTATTGTATTTAGGTTCTTCATAATGGTGGTTTATGGAAGAGCGGCTGGCCACAGGTATCTGCAAGAAATAAATGTATACAATCCGCTTCCTTGCTTATTGATTTGCTTATTAAATAATTGCACCCATTTTTCAGTGCTTTACACATATCCAAGTCTCTCTTACCTCTGAGCTGTTAAGCTCATGATTGGGCCTGATATCAGAGGGCTGTGTAGTTAAAGCATGTGGAACAAACAGCATCTTTGGAAAAATGCACATAATGTTTAATGTCTTCCATCTTGACAGCACAGATGGTATAAATGCAATAAAACTCGCAGAGAGTTCCAGTATTACAGGTGTTTAGATCTCATTGTACTTTAAATGCATTTGAAAAAAAGCAAAAGACAGAAATCCTTGTCTACACTTGTCCTGGTATGGAAATATGCTTTCTTCTGGATTTATGAAAATAATTTCACATAATTCATACATTCACATAATTTCCAACCTTTTTGTGGACAGAATTATATGTTAAAAGCTACAGTTGTAATATTAACTACTGTAGAACGTAAGACAAGTTTTTGTATTGTATCTTGTAGTGTTTGTTGAATTTTGTAAAGTGTGAACCCAAGTGTGTAGATATATCTATTATGTATATACATATAGGTTAAGCTAACAAAAAAGCTTGGGAAACCATTACTTGATGCATTACTCACCTGAGGACAACAACAACATGACACTTTACAAGCAAATGCTGACAGACAGATGGAGATGACAAACTGAAGTAAAGTGAATAACAGCAATACACCTCTGATTCCCTTGAAGAGAGTCTGAGAGAAAAATCAACATTATCATAAATAATAAGAAGAAAATAATTGATAATTAGTATTTAAACTGGTACACTGGTTGCTCAGCAGTCAATCATCTATTATTTCATTGCTTGACTTTTGACAAGTGTACTGACCACACAGTGATCTTATTGTAAATATAAATATGAATATAACAATTGATGACATACCGTATACTTTCCCATAAGATAACATTGATAACCACTGCAGTAATAGTAAGTATACAACGGTCCTATAGCCAAATCCAGTGCCGTTAAAATAAGGGCAATTCCTGCAGTTACAGCACTGAAAATGTTCACTACAAGTGAACCGTTCACCTACAGGCAGAAAACCAGCATACAGTTATTTAACATGCTGTGTTAAAGTAGATGTAAAAATATATGGGGTGTGATAAAAACAAACTACTTGACATCTATTATATAAAATATCATATGAAATACTCATCAGGGTCCAAACACCATTGCCTTATGTGAATTATTATGTGATACAACTGAAATGCATAGAATATTATATACATATATATATATATATATATATCTCCAATGTTATTCCAGTGGCTGTTACGACCATGAGCGCAACAACTGACTATTGCATTCTGGATAGACTTTTGCTTAATATTTTCCAAAGTCGGCAAAAGTAAACCTGACAGCACATGATTAAACAAAGAAAGCAAAAGCGAACACGGTGTTTTAATGCTGTCATCATATGGATGGCGTTAATGCTTTCTACATCAGTTTCTACTGCACGACTGGCTGCACAAGCTTTGATGATGACAGATAATTCACCATTTACCGGACTCACTTACTGTATTTCATCCTGTGCTTTAATAGGGTCACAAGCTCTTTATGCTGTGTTGATGCTATAGTGTACTGTGTCATGTTTATCAAAATCGTCTACCCTCCTTGCTGAACGTGTCCAAGTCAATTCTTTTGACGAGTTGGAAATGGTACAACATTTTTGCGTAAACAAGACTAGCTTTGAGTTTCTATGCGAGCGTTCTCACTTTCTTTGTTTAATTATTTGCTGTCTGGTATATACTTTTGCCAGAGGCGTGTCTCGCAAACGCAGATTATGACGTTCAACGCAAATGAATATGTATCTGATTTAAAACCACATTTGGAAACGGCTCAGATCGGACGCGAAAAAATCGAATCTCGTGCAGATTTTTGTTTACACGTGCATCAAATTCCCATCTGTATCAGATGTGGGCCAAAAATCAGATTTTTTTTCTGCCAGTGTAAACGCAGCCTTAGTTTCTCCCCTGTCTAATTAGTTTGATCTGTTTCACCTGTGTTTAGTCAATTATCCTGTGTATAAAAGCCCCAGTCTGTTCCTTGTATCTCTGTCGGCTGCTATCCTTCATAAACGTCTTCATTGTGTGTGTTCCTGTGTTGGATTATCCCTGTGTTTTATTTATTAAAGACTTCTTAACATTTCCACGGCTGCGTCCGAAAGCTCTAAAATGCAAGACAGGAAGGCATCTAGGCTCGTCCGAATACAAATTCGATTTCACTTCCTGTCTCTGGAGGTACCTTCTTCTGATCAAATTTTGAAGGCAGCGTAGATGTATTCTTCGCTGCCTTAGATATCCCACAATTCTGTGTGTTCTATTCCATGACGGTTGAGCAGAGAAAATAAAGATGGCATCTGAAAGCTGCGTTTGGTGGTCAGTTTATTTGTAAATGTATATTTCTGTCTAATTTTTTGCACTTTTGATGTTATTTCTAGTGAGAAATCAATATTATAGCATCTAAATATTTTAGTTATCATCAAAACTCATTCAATTTTGTTGTAAATCATTAAACCGTTATGCTGCCTCAGAAGCCTGTCTGAAATCCGTTTCATGAGGTGCTTTCGTGCAAAAACGCTGCCTGCAGAGTCATTGACTAATAAGGCAGCGAAGCAGTAAATCAGCTGTATATGCTTTCGGATGCAGGCCACATCTCCTTGCTCCTTCACCTTGTTAGAACTGTGACACAACAGCCGACCTATATAGGTACTTCTGCTTTACCCCTCTGTTTGTTTTCTGAGTTTTTCCCCAGTGTTTTTCTTTCTGTTGTGTTTTTTCCCTGTATGGATCCAATACCTCCTCCTGCTGGAGCAGAGGGAGAAATCGCTCAAGGGTCACACCAGACTGTTCCCGATGTTAGCTACCCGGATGATGCACTCTGCTCAAGCAAATTCCGCTGCTTTTGTGGACTGGACACTGGCGAGGAAATGGATCTTCGTTTCCCACCTGGTTCCTGGAGAAACTCGCCAGTGCCACTCCGGAGCTAGCACCCATACCATACCATACCATTTTCCCATCCTGCCCAGAGAAAGACTGTGTCCCCAAGAGCAACCCCCGAGAGCCTGGAGGCTCTCAAAATTGCCACCCTCCCACCCGCTCCTACTTCCTCCTTCACTGCCGTCTGTCAGCCCCTCCACTCACTCTCAGTCCTTCATCTGTGTGGTGGGTTCACCGTAGGTCTGCCAGTCTCCATCGGCATTACGGCTGGAGGAACCCTCGTCTCCGCCTCCAGTCTCAGTGTCCAGGACTCCGCCTTGGCCCGTCGACCCACTGGCTCCACTATGGCCCCTACCTCCCTCCTCTCCATCCTGGTCCTTGGTCTGGCGTCGACCATCCTGCGCCTCAGGACTCATCTGGCTTCACCTCTTCCCTCTGGCTCCATCAGGCTCTGGCATCCCTCTGGCTTCACCTAGGTCCTCTGTTGCTCCAGCTTCACTGCGGCCTCCCGGATACACAGCTCCGCATCGGTCGCCGGCAGGGGCGTCGTAGTTGGGTGAAAAGTGGGACTAAATTACCAGGGCCCCAAGTGGGGGGAGGGCCCCTGAGGAGTGAAATTTTATTTTCCTTTATTTTAGATTAGTACTAAGGTTAGTTAGGTAGTTGTGAACCTCGAGCTTACGGGGGCCCATGGCCACTGCTTGTGCATAGGGCCCAGAATTTGGTGCTACGCCCCTGGTCACCGGTACCACTTGCTGGATCTTCAGCTCTCCGTCTCCGCCATAATGTCACGCCCACAGACTGTTTTGGTTGTGTTTTTTGCCCATGTGCTCTGTGACCTAGTTTCTCCCATCTAATTAGCATTCACTTCATTGTGTGTTCCTGTGTTGGATTATCCCTGTGCTTCATTTAGACTTTTGAATTTTTCCATGTCTCCTCACTCCTTCGCCTTGATAGAACGGTGACAAATGTCTGTTTTTCTCTCACCATGTAAAAATCCCCGGCAAAATTACCTACTTTTTTTTTTTTTTTGACAAACACCAAAGTTGTGTAGTAACTTAATTGCTGTCCAAATCCACATCTCTGAGTTTACAAGAAGAAATCGGTCAAATCATTGGTAAAGTAATTCCTCTTGAATCCCAGGTTGTGTATAATTACATATTTGTTCTCTAAATTTTAAAATCATGAAAGATCATTGTTAATCCTCTGTTTGTTGGAATCTAAATGTGTAATTGCATGTTCTTAGAAAAAAAGAAGAAAGCCCTGGCGTGTTTAATGGATAAAGGGGATGACCTCATGCCTTGCCTATTAGATTACCTTTTTTTTTGAAAAACAAACTTCATGTATTTTGGTCCATCTGGAAAGTGTTCTATGAGTTTTTGGAGAGTTTGTATTCTTTTTTGTGTGTATTACTGTCACACCCCTGTGGACTGTTTTGTTGGTTTCGCCCTTCTGTGCCCTTATTTGATCTTTCCTGTTCTGTTTCTAGTCGTTACTGTTTAATTATCTTCATCTGTCTTTGTCTCGTTTGCTACCCTTTATAAGTTTGATTCAGTACCTTGGTCCCTGTCCGATCTTAACGTTTTGGGTCCAAGCACCCTAAAAATAAAAAAAGTGTTGTGTACATACCAAACACAAGCTGGAGGATGAATTAGGTTTGCTTTCTGCAGAAATGCAGAGTGAGCCTGCAGTAATGTACTGAGAGGAGAGAGAAGGGTAAATATTGAGGCTTTTGTTTGAATATTTACAGATGGTACTCAACCAGAATGAGCTTTTTACCAACGTGTATCTTAAGATTGTTGCATTTAAGACACTTGCTTGAGTGCATTCCCCATAGCGTCAGCAGATGCAGTGTCTCATTCCACTTCTCAGGGAAGCATGGTTACATTTGTAATCTGACACATTCTACTGCATCTTATCTCTGCGCTTGTAAGTGAACTTGAATCAAGCGGTGGCATTCAGAGAAATGCGTGCATATGTGGTGTGTGACATATAATTGGATATTTAATAAATATCATCAAATAAAAAAACTGCACACAAAAACTATGACATATTGGTTTCTTAACAGATTTTGTAATCCTCATTTATACATCAAATCATACAGGGAACACAATCACTGAACTGTGTAACCAGCAAAAAATCATTTGCTGTAATTGAAACGTGGACTTTATTAATTTGGCTATGAGTTTCAGTTCCATTGATTTAGCACATTGGTCACAACTAGGGCTGTTACAGTATTAGATTTTTCACAACACAGTTATTGTGGCCAGAAAAAATAATGATATCGATATATTGCGGTATCTACAGAAAACATGGGGAAAAAGTTATCAAATTAATTTTTACTTTATTTAGTTTTTCTTTTTTACTTAACGAACATAGGGATACTGATAAACAGGACACAAAACTCTGAGAGAGAATATACTGTCAAGTTCGACAGTATGATGAATAATTATTAACATCAAAACTGATACTTTACAATGACATCATGCAGTAAACATGCTGCTAATTCAGTTTTAATGTGTCCCTAGAACAGCCGCAGATGAGGCATTAAGTGCATGGCACTGTGACCAACTTAACATTGTACAGAGTTTAATGTAGCAATGTGGTCAGTTTTAATCATGTAATAGATTTCAACAAAGAAATTGCGTGCTACGCACAGGCCATATTGGTTATAACTTAAGTATTTCAAATGTAGGCTATCAATACATGCACACACAGGTTTTTTCTTACCATCTTTTGGGTGTATCTTGCTTTTAGACTAGTCGACTAGTCGGATACAAAACTTTAGTTTAAACGACTAACAAATTAGTCGTTGCACATATCCCTAATAGAAATACTACAGTTCTAGTGTTACTGAGCAATGCGGACAACCTTCTCTTTGTGCCGCCGGTGTTGCTTTCTTACAGTTGTATTTTCTGTCATGTCCTTGTGGCGGTGATACACTTGATTGGTAAAAGGCATTTTTGGGTGAGTACCTTCTGTAGCTTGCATTATAAAAGAAAAGAAAAGAAAAAAACACTAAACTATATGATTTCTTACGATAAGAGATCCCCAGTAAGGAATACCGCTATAGATAAAGATGGATTCTGCATAAACTGTGGACACAATGCCAAGCAGGAGAGTCATCAGACCGATCATTATCGGGACAGTCTGTGTAGGACAAGAAAAATGTACATTCTGAATAGTATAAGACAGTAAAACAGTATCAAATGTAAAAAAAAAAAACAAATTTTTGGCAGCCGTAGTTGTGGGTTAATTTATTGTATCAGAAAAAAAAACAAAATCTACAAGTGTGCAATTGTCATTGCATGATTCACATACTGATTTGTGTATATGCAAAATTTGTCCATTATTTCACACTTTTTTGATAGTTTGCTTCTAAAACATTGTAAATGTTACAATTTTACTCTCTAAATCAGTGGTTCTCAATCCTGGTCCTGGGGGTCCACTGCTCTGCACATTTTGCATGTCTTCCTTATTTACTCTTAAATAAAACTCTTTAGTAAATATTGCGTATGCTTTGTTAATGAGTGTGCTCCTTCCTCTTTAGAATTTATTCATGTACTTTTCTTACCTCACACTAACAGGCACAAAAAAAAAAGTTATGTGGGTTAACAAGAAATTTCTCACCCCAAGTGCCTTTGGTTGGCCTTTTAGAAATCCCTGAAGTCCATAAAGAGGTGAAAGTCTTGCTACCTGTTGTACATGAACAGGTGCAGGAGCATCTGTCACAGTCCCAGCTGCTGTTATTTGTACTGGTGGTTGCAGCTGGATGACAAAAGAATTCATGGGTACGGCAGTCGACATTCTCGTTTCAGGATCTGAATTTGACCTGTACAAAATCATAGTAAATCAAAACATGTAAAATTGTATGATTATAAAGTAGATTTTCTACAAAAAAAAAGATAAAACTTATTAAAACGTATTAAACTTATTAGAATAGTATTTATGCTCATGAATGTGGTCTTCATATTTTTCAAACACTTGAATGCAGTTATGCCATAGTAGTTATGACCATTGGATGAATTACTGTTCAACTAGAATAACTTTATTAAACACTGAAAACAGGAAATATACTTTATAACAAACAGCTCACATTTAAACTGATCTATATAATTTACATTTAAGGCATTTAGCAGATGCTCTATTCCAAAGACACTTATATAAGTGCCCTACTAGCTATCATAGGAAATCGGTTCATTACAAACATTTTTAGTTTTAGATACATCCATTCATACATACATACTTGTATAAATTTATTCCGATTTAGTGTAAGTATATATTTACTGTTTTACCAGGGGGAAAAAAAATCCTCTCTTCAGCTGTTTGTTTTTCCGCTTTGCTCTGAAGTTCTGTTTACTCTTCTGAGAGAAGCCAATGCAAATTCCATGTCACATGTGTAATTGTTGATACTTTTCCCCAGAATTAAATGGGAAGTAAGTGGAGCTCAGGTGGCCGTTTCATGAGATAATACATTTAAAACCCAACCAAACAAACAAAAAAATTGTGAAACCAGGTAACACTCTTTAGTTGATAACAGATTAAACCCTTTTGCAACTTAGAAGTGTAATAAATCTAAAATCATTTGTATTAATGATTTCCCCTTGTCAAATAAAATAATTAATTAATCAAATAGCATTGTTGTGTTGTGAGTGCACTCATATAAACAATTGTTGTTCCAAAATGTAAAAAAAAAAAAAACACTTGATGCCGCTTAAAAAAAACAAACCAAAAATAAATAAATAAGTAAATAAATATTTTTTAGTATAAGCAGGCGCATAGACTATGACTATTGGGGTTCTTGTTTTCAAATAGTTTTGATGATTGTTTTGCTGTTGCAGACTACTGAGCATTTTCCTTGTTTACCATGGCCTTGTTTTATTCCCTTTGTCATAGTCTTGTTTCTTTGCCATTATCTTTGCTTTGTTTATTTTTTATGACTTTGGACTGCTCTCTTGGATTTTGTTCTTGGACTGTTGCCTTGTTTTTGTGTGTGTGTGTGTGTGTGTGTGTGTGTGTGTTTTGCTGCCTGCCCTTACCACTGCCTGTTTCTGGATTACGCTTTTGTCTTCCCCTTGGATATTACTGTTTGCTGGTGTTTTGACCCTGCCTGTTTTGACCATGTTGTGTTTAATAAAGCTCACACTTGGATCTATCATCGTTGTCATGTCGAGGCCTGTTACAGAATACTTTGCCTACCACAGATCCAGCAGCTTTACCCAAAAACTAGACCATCATGGATCCAGCATCACACCTAGTTCACCTCCATCAAGGTGACCTGCTCATAGAGGATTACATGGCTGAGTTCTGTGAACTACACAACCACGTAGACTTCAGTTACATTTTCTTGAAATACATTTTTCGTTGTGGTTTGGATAAAAACTTATCATGTTTAATGCCACACAATACCCCTCAATATATTGACTTTGCACTCCGAGCACTCCCAAGCCAGGGCCTGCTCACGTCACTTCGTCCAAGCCAGGGCCTGCTCACATAACATCTGCCAAGACAGAACCTACACACGTAATGTCTGTCAAGTCAAATTCTGTTCACAACATGTCTGCCAAAGCAGGGCCCAGAGTTAAGTCAAGTCACGGCTGATCTTCCAGAGTGTCGTCACATATCAGCTGATCTTCTAGAGTATCGTCAATTCTCTGCTGATCTTCCAGAGCCTTGTCACATCTCAACCGATCTTCCAGAGTCTTGTCACAGCTACTGTTGTAGAGTCTTGTCATGTCACAGCTGCCACCCCAAACCCACATCACAACTACCAATCCAGAGCCACTTTCCATCATCATGGCAAATCTTCAAGAGTATCGTCCCATTGCAGCACTCCTTGCAGAGCCTCTTTACACCACGGCCCTCACGCCAGAGCCTCGCTGATCCACAGATCTAAAGCTAGAGCTTTGCCACACCACAGTCTGATCTTCCAGAGCCTCGCTCTTCAGGAGTACTTATTTGGGGCTGGTTAGTAAAAGTTTGCAGTCACTACGGTACATCCGGTTAGAATGCAAGGACTCAGATGTTTCTTCTTCAAAATGTATTCTCCATTGTAGATGCAAGTGTAAGGGTGTGTGGTTCTGAAAAGTATACATACAAGAATAGTACATAACAGTGCACAAATTATTACAATAAACATTCATAACCATATTAGGAAGTTTAATTTCTGGGATTAACTGTAGTCACTATATAATTACCATAATCACAATAATCAACATTATATACAGTCTTGCTCTGACCAGGACTGAAACCCGTGGTCGTAACGTCATTAGCTCCATTTCGGCGGCCTTATTTAAACAACATGATGCCGCAATTTTAGAACATGATCCTGACGGCATTTGTCTGTACTTGTGCAAATACAGTAAGCTTACAATCCACACAACATTTCTAATAAAGGTTTAAACTGCTGTTCAAACCAATCAATCACATTAACTCACAAAATGGCGATTGTTAGAATCGCGATCGTGGTACACAAGCATACAGTATATTAGCAACATTTCAACATTTCAGCTTACTTCTAGCTGCACGCATGGGAAATAAACCTTGTGGAGAACACTCATATAGCTCTGCACTGAACTCTGATGCAACACACTTCTTTTTCTGTCTAGCGGAACTACTTACAGGTGACGCTATTCTTACACTACTGATTGGTAGTTTGAGCTGTCAATTAAAAAGCCCACCAATGACTTTCACTGTCCATTATTAGTTATCGTCCTTCATAACACTCACCATATCTCATCTGATCTGCCAGAGTCTCGCCATGTCTCACCTGATCTCCCAGAGCCGCGTCATGTTGTGGTTATCCTTCCACAATCCTCCACAGTCCTGTCTGTCGTAAGACTCTCTCCAGTGGTGGCGGCTGATGCTGCAGAACCTCCTGAGGTAGCAACGCCCACTTCTGTTTCCCTAGAGGCAATGATGCCCACTGCAGTTTCTCCAGATGTGGTGGTGCAAGCTGCAGAATCTCCCAAGGCGGCGGTGTTCGCATTATCTCCTTGCGTGGTGGTGGCACACTGCAATCCACTCTCAGCCACTCTGTATCTTGTCTGTCAAGGAGACTGTTAATACACTCTTGTCCTGTCCCAAACTGGCCACAGAAGCCATTCATGAACTTATGTTATCCCATGTCACTACAACGGGAAACCAAGTATGAACTCTGTCCAGCCCTGAACCAGGTATGAAGGCTGTCAGTGAACCCTTGTCTTTCCTGTTATGGCCAAAGAGGCCACCTGTGTACTGTCTGCTCCAGCCATGGAGGCAGTTCACAGTCTGCCCTGTCATGGCTAAGGAGGTCATTCATGAACTCTCTGCCTGTCCTGTCATGGCCATGAGGGCTGTTCGTGAACTCACAGTCTGCCCTGTCATGGCCAAAGAGGTCATTCATGAACTCTCTACCTGTCCTGTCACGGCCAACAAGGCTGGTCCCGAACCCTCTGATTGTCCAGCCACGGTCAAAAGAGCTGCCCCTGAACTCTCTGCTCACCCTGTTATGACCGCTGGGGCCACTGTTAATCTCTCTGTGCTATCTGTTCCAGTCCCACCTGATCCGCCCTGGAGATCACCTACCTCGTTAGCCCCACATTGGTGGTCCTCTGCTCCGCTGTGGGCATCTTTGCTCCTGTCTGCTCTGTTGTGCTGGTCACCTGGTCCACCTTGACTTCCTGCTCCCCGCACTGGCCGCTCCGCCATGGCTCCATCCTCCTCTGAATCTGACCTGGTGGTCTCCTGCTCCATTGTTCCACAGTCTGCCTCTGATGCAGGGGTTCTGTAATGCCATGCCTTATTTTATGTATGGGGAATACATAGGGCCTAACTGTAGACTATGTTGAATTATATTACATTAAGTGTATCTTGTTTTTGATGATGAAATGCTGAAACAGACTTGTGATTTTAATTACAGAAGTTGCTTTTTCTTTTGCATAAATGAAAGTTATTCATTTTACAATTAA
Source organism: Labeo catla (assembly GCA_012976165.1). Lineage (NCBI taxonomy): Eukaryota > Metazoa > Chordata > Actinopteri > Cypriniformes > Cyprinidae > Labeo > Labeo catla. Next base: position 12,075 of record VONZ01000906.1, on the reverse strand, counting down.
TTCAAATATATAGTTTATACTACAATATAATAATAATAACAATAATAATGTAAATCTTTCCACTTTTCATTCCATTATCACAGTTAAAAAAGGAATTTTGTTTTAAGGAATAATACCCTTTAAAATCCAACATGGTTATTTTTTTATTTTTTTATTTAATTTAATGAACTCTGTCTGCAAGGTGTCAGGTCTGATGATAATGTCCAAGCATAGGTGACTGGATTTTTCAAGTGTTGTTAAGGAAATGGCAGATGAGGGACGAAACAGGCACGTTCACAAACTGGTTTGGAAGATTTTCCTCCAAATGTCCACCAGCGGACGTTAAAAAGAGGACCAATCAAATGCGAACGTAAGTGAACGTCCTCAGAACGTCTGTCAGCGAACGTTACAAAGCGGACCAAATCCGGACGTCCTCAAACGTTCGACAGTGAACATTACAAAGCGGACCAAATACCGAAGTCCTCAGAACGTCCGCCAGCGAACATTACAAAGCGGACGTACTGCGGACCTAAATGGATATTTGCAACATCCAGGGGACGTCCCCTGTTTGCTGGGATGCTAATGGGATGCAGACACATGCTTTTTGTTTCTGACAGTCTCAAAAGTGAAAGAACACGGAAAAGGATAGAATATGCAAATGCTGAGGTTGATTATTCCTGTGAAGCAGCAATGAGAAAACGATATACATACAGACCCTCCATTCTTTAGCACATTCAAATTAACATGTTTCCAACATGTTGAGAGCAGACATAGAATAATCATGTAGTTTAGCTTTAGACAGAAACAACAGTGTCAGAACTGTAATCCCACATACTATTTAGGATGGATAGTATGAACTTTAGGACACAGGGACAGTTAGACTGAGATAATAACATTGTCTTAAAGGGACAGATCCCCCAAAGATGAAAATGTACTCACTGTGAAGGCTCTAACCTGTTATCATGGGCATGAGGAAAAAAATATGCACTGCATACACTGCAAATGGAGTTTAGTATGTGTGAACCTGGTGTATGCTGCAGTGCATTCTGAGTGCCACCAATCAATCAAATAAAGTATGAGCTGAATTGATTTTCTTTTATTCTTACTGTTAAGCATAGTCAAACCTTGGTCTCTTGGTCTCTACCTTTTAATTTAGATTCTGTTGCATCCATGTGATTCTCCTTCTAAGATCACGACTTCACACATACATACAGTGGGGAAAATAATTATTTGATCCTCTGCTGATTTTGTACATTTGCCCACTGACAAATAAATGATCAGACCATAATATTTAATGCTAGGTTTATTTGAACAGTGAGAGACAAAATAACCAAAATCCAGAAAAACGCAGAACTGGCTGAAAGTGTTGTGGTCAGATGAGACCAAAATCAAGCTCTTTGGCATCAACTCAATTTGGCGTGGTTGGAGGAGGAGGAATGCTGCCTAAGACCCCAAGTTTTTCTGCTTAGGGTGACAGGACAACTGCACCAAATCAAAGGGACGATGGATGGGGCCATGTAATACTTATTTCACTTATTTCATTAAAATGCGAATCAACTTATAACTGTTTTTGAAATGCGTTTTTCTGGATTTTTTTGTTGTTATTCTTTCTCATTGTTCAAATAAACCTACCATTAAAATGATAGAGTACTCATCTCCTTGTCAGTGGGCAAACGTACAAAATCAGCAGGGGACCAAATAATTATTTTTCCCACTGTATGTACATGTGAAGTAGTGTTGGGCGATATACTCAATTTTCATATCGTCCTATCATCAGCCTGTGAGATCGCCGATACATGATATTATCGTGCTAATTTAATTATTTAGCTTACTTTGTTTAATTAACGGAAAGTGAACCAACACCAGCATAAGGCTAAAAGCAGCCTAATGTTTTCAATATGGCTTAATTTATGTTTAACATGATAACAATTGAATAGAAAAATAGTAAATTACTAGTGCTTACATTGCATTAGTTATTCAAAAAGCAGCTACAGAAAACGAGCGAAAAACATTAACATAATGACTAGCCTAGCCTAGTCTAGCGCGAGTTTATGTACTTTAACCATAGGTGAATACAACAGTTGCATCAATGTATGATGAATAAATCTCTTACCCCTTATTTAAGGCCCTTTCACATGTGATGTGGTGAAATCGAGGTGCAACTGCTGCCTTCTCTTGTGTTTTGTGCCATTGAGGCGGTGTTCGTCACGGTCTCGGGGCGGATGTTGCCATAGTTACAACTGTCAAGGTCACATTTATATTTACTTAAAACGAAATAAAATGTAACTGAAATTTGTGTTTGTGTCATCCTGTCATTAATTATTGTCATTATTATATTTTTCCGTTCGGCACATGGAGTTGTTTTTGAAGAATTGCAAAAAAAGCATAAAAAACAATCTCCTTCATTTTCAACTGTCCGTTATATGTCCGTTCAGTTAAATGTTCTATGATTGGTTGTTAATAACCTGTTCACTGATTGGTTAAAGCCAACGTGGCTGCCACTGCTGCTCACAAAAAGATAAAATATTATGTTTTTGTGATAATATATAGAGGCTCTGCCTTTGCAGCATCAGCGAAACCGCCTGTGTTTTGCTGCTTTTCACATGTCTTCCATTGAAAGTAAACTAGACACAAAACAAGTTACTTTGCCCGCATTTTCCATCCTCAAAAAATACATAAGAAAGTGATTTGCATGCTTTCGCAAGCGTCAGCAACTGCACGCATGCTTTTCACCCGAAACACCCCCTCCCGCTCACCGTGATTTGTGTCCCCCGTATAAATTTAAATGCCACCCAATGGAGGTGTCCTGGCGCCGGCTCTGTGACACAACCAATCTAGTCAATGCTTTATTACAGCCAACTCTTGGCAATTTTCTAAAGCACCCCAGAAGCGGCTCTCTGTACTGCATCGCTAAAGTTAGGTGCCTAGTCTATTTTTGATGGTGATAATAATAATAATCATCTAGCTATAGTCAAAGACATCAGCAACAGGCCATATCTCTGACTATCATCGACACACGATACTATCATCTATCGGCACAACCCTAATGTGAAGTTGTGATCCAAGAATGAGTGTCGCATGCAACAACAGTTACTTCTTCACCTTCGATTCCCCACTGTAATTCTAATCGGATTGAGCAAATAGTAAGCATATTTGCTGTGCTGTCCTGAGGGAGGGATCTGAGCTTGGAATATAGCCTGAACCCAGAGAACTCCCCCTATACCTAGTATGGGATGAGAATAGTTTAAGAGTGAGAAGTTGGGGTGGGGGACGGAGGTAAGCTAAAGTGTAGAATATTATTTGCTAAACAAATCTGAAGTTCAGGCATGTTTATCAATGCTAATCTCTATCGTCCAGCACTGCATCTTGCTTCCATGCAAAACTTATATGCTTTCACTATACTTATATCCCTCCAAGTTCCAACATGTATTATTTTGGACAATGTTTGAAACCTTTTCATGTTATTGCCCCTTTGATAATTTTCTAGTTGTTTTCCTCATTTGTAATTCCTTTTGTATGTTAAATGATATAAATAGTATTTTTCAAGACCGGGCCTAAGATACTCATTTGCGGGTGTCAGAGCACATTTCTGAAAGCATGCACATACCGTACCAAGTTGTGTTGGCAAAATGAGTTGGAATGAGCAGATTTAATGAGGAATAAGCTAAATTAACACTGCCTCAGAGTTCAACATTTAATCCTCATGGTGTTAATCCGACATCTCTTATTAGTGTTAATGTAACGTTTCAGAGTAAAGAACACTACCTTATATGTAAATACAGGGCCACTGCTGGCCAAATGGGTGCCTAAACAGAACTGTGTTGTGCCTCCTCCCTCAAATATTATGGAAGTAAAAAAAAAAAGAAACCACCCACTATAGGGGGTCAAAATAGTACTTTAATTAAATATAAATAAATAATTTGTTATTAAATTGTATTATTTATAAAATACAGTTGTAGCTCTAGACAGTTACCTATGGCTATGATTTAATTATTACAGTTATGTTTTGTTTTTTTGTTTTTTAATTTAGCATTCAGAAATCACATAGTAGAAAATTAAGCAGTTTTACTACGATATAATCATGGTTAATTTTGGCAAAGGTTGTGATTTCCACATGTTTTTGTTACAAACTATAAAAGGCTGTAGCATTTCTATCACAAGATTAAGTGGATATTTGAATTAAATGTTTGGTCAATATTAAACAAGCAATTGATTGTTCTGTAAGTGTAACAACAACAATTATTAGGTCATTGGCGCCATTTGCAGGCATTTCTAATAATATGTACATAAATTGTTTATTTCATATTAGCCCACATTATGTATTTTAACAGTGTTATTTAATAAAACCATATAATTATTATTAGTTAACCAATCATTTGTTGTGATTTAGCTCAAAGGGAAATGTATATAAATAATTACAATTAATTATGATTAATTACAATTATTTATATCAGCTGCCAGTAGTAACTGTAGCAGAATTAATTTTCCATCAACTAATCTGTTCGCCCAGCGAACATTCAGTATAATTGTAAAATCAACTGATATGATATTTTCTTGGCCACAGAAAATAACTTTCTTAAAGTACCATTTCATTAGAGCACGTAGCTCGAATTGGAATCGTAAAGGGACATTAATTCGCAAGGCAGAATCAGAATCAACGCTCATGTAATTTGTGCATAAGAGTTTTATTAACGAAGGACTAACACATAACTAACCTAAACAAACAAACATGAAGTCACTCATACATGGGGGAAGGGTCAGTGAGAAGCAGTTAGAGAGAGACAAGGAAATGAAGCTATGAAAAGAGTAAGTTAGCAACCTGAGTGAAACCATCAGTGCTGTCTACAGCTTATACTAAACCTCTGTTTGTTTAGTTAAATGTACGATACTTGCATTGCCTTGGTCGTTGAACAAGTGTCCAAATGCAGTCTCTGGTGAAGATCTTGATGGTTTGGAGCAGTGGTGGTTTTGGAATTGCAATCACATTCTTCCGGGTCTGAAGAGGGATGAATTTCAAAGATGTTCTGACTCGATGGTAACTGGGAGTTTCTTCCCATGTGAAAGTGAAGAAGAACCAAGAGCTGAGAGGGACTCAGCTAAAGTCCTGTGATCTTTGGGGAATGGAAAGACAAGGCCGCAAGGCCTGGCACACGCTTAGGGAAGTCCTGAAGAGTTCTAGCTCATCTTCTTAGTTTCTCCAAGAACCACTGGCTGAGGCGAGTCATGAAGATGAATTCCAGGGTTGAGTGGAACTGTCTGGTTCTTTGTGGTCGAGAGCCACAGCTCTGTATGTTGGGCCTGTCGGGCCAGCCGGGCACGTCCTGTGCCGGCTCAGGCTCCCCGTGGGTTCCTCCACACGGGCAGCAATTGGAAGATGTTGCAGACGAAGAAGACAGAGAAGAGGCAAGCAAAGGAAGAACAAGGGAGGCGGTCAACCGTTTGCCTTTAAGCTCTCTGGAGGCTGTGCCTCCAGGAGGTCCGCGAACCAATGGTAACTTTCACCTTTGGAGGGAAAGTTTACGACTCTTTGACTGTGAGCATGGTATTTTGCATATGTAATTCGATTGGGTGTTGATGCAAAAACTACTAAGGTTTCTTAAAACACTAATATGTTGCATGGGTATCAACATCTAATTTACACCATCTTTTAGATCATCAAAATACGAGTTAAAAGAGTCCAAACATGACATAGGTGGGCTGTATGACTAGTCATCTATCATAATGCATGCATAAAACAGTAGAAAGACAAATACAAATACAACAGACAAAATTAAAATACAATGCAGTAGTACTGTACACAATGACCTGGGCTATGTGTAATAGGAAGGTCAAAGAAAGGTTTGTCTGTGAATGAATAGGAAAGAGTCCATTTCTATAGGCATTGCATCTTTCCTATAGAGAAATGTAGTGTGCTCCGTTTGCATTCCTTGAGGCAATAAAACCTGTGATATCAGATCGTTGTCCTGGCAGCTGAGCCCTTTTGGGCTGATAGTTGCTTTGGGGGGGTTGTCTCCAGAACTCCAGCATATAGCTGGGTTGTTGGTTTTAAAGATTATTTGTTAAATGTAACAAATAACTGTATGTCTGCTTGGTCCAGATGCTACACATTATTGCCTCATTGTTTTTATATAACCTAATACATTTTAAGCCATGGAAACTAGAATAGTAAAGCATGTTTACCGTCATTACAACACGTTATTGTATTATTGTACATTATATAACACGTCTGCTTATTATGGTCATTTGCAGTCCTAGACTTTTATGCTTCCTAGTCGATGACGTCACTCGCCAGAGCGTGGTTCCGCCAAGGGCGTTCCCAAAGCGTCTCCGGACACAGCGTCTCGTTCCCTCGGGGAACCATGGTTACATACGTAACCTGAGACGTTTTTTGTGGTGCCTCCCTGGGAGTCTGTCCTATGCAGATTGCGTACTCTGCGTACAGGATCACCAGTAATGTGTAACAGTAACTCCTAAAAACATGAAAGGGGTTTATATCATACGATTTCACCATTTTAACTTTTGTTAGTGTGTAATGTAGCTGTGTGAGCATAAACAAAATCTGCAAAGTTCCGAAGCTCAAAGTTCAATGCAAATGGAGAAGTTGTCTTTTACAGAATTAGCATAGCATCGCCTACAGAGAATGGCTGGTAAGAGACTACTGTAGTATATGCAGTGAATGGTTTAGCCTAGGCCACCCCTACACAGTTTGTGAAGTGGGCACACCCACAAATGTACTGAGCATGTGCCCTGTACCTGAGTTGAGTTTGACAAGAAGTAAAAGAAGTCCACGCGTGAACTCTGTTGTCCGTGTATCATTGTTAACAGCAAGTTGAACAAAAGATACAACATGGTGTCAGAAATGAAGATACCCATTATTAACACAGCGCTCCTCAAGTAGTGACTGAAGATCACCACTGCTGAGTGAATGGTGCCAAAGCCTCTCCACCAGATTTTCTAAACGAACCGGCACTCTAATGCGATGGTCAAAATGGAAATGCTTCATCCACTGTTATGTCTAATGGGGAACTTGGCCAAAAATTGGCATAAGTGGGAACAAAGATTTAATTTTAAATCTGAGTCGAGAAAGATCGCTGTGCTGCTGCATTGCATAAATTCTCTGTCCAAGCATTTTAAGCAAGTGTCCAAAATTCTCTGAGCAAGCAGGCATAGACAAATTCATCACAGAGTTAAGAAACAAAGCATGCACGTGTGAATTTGGAAAAGGTGAAGATCTCATGATATGTGACAAAATAGTATTCGGCAACTCACTCTGCGCTTCGTGAACAACTACTGTCCATACCTGATTTCCTGATGACGCTTTCAAAAGCTATTGACATATGCAGAGCTAAAAAGTCACAGCAATGGCAGCCTCATCAGAAGCACAATTTGTGCATGCCATTACAAAAAAAGGGTTGCAGCCTGCATGCAGATTAAGCACAACTGCAGTGAATAAACAAACCTCAAAGTCAATGAGAGGACCTGCAAAAAGTTGTGGCAAATGCAGGTAAAGGAATTAAGGTGTAACAGAACAGTTACTTTTAGAATAGTAATTTGTAAAAAAAATAAACCTACAATACAATTAAGGCATGTTTACATATGTTTTTGTTTTTTTTTATTATTATTATTAGTATTAAAGCATTGTAAAGCAAGCTTTGTTCCCTGCACCAAAATGTCTTCACTTCCAATGGTTTCAGTACACTGCAACAATTTGTTCTTACAACAACTAAAACATCATAAAACATCATCTGTCTATATACAGGGGTTGGACAATGAAACTAAAACACTGGCCAATATAGTGTTGGAGGTTTCATGGCTATATTTGTGCAAACATTGTACCCTGAAGGTGGTGCTGTATATCAGGATGATAATGCACCAATACACACAGCAAGACTGCTGACAGAGTATTTTGATGAACATAAAAGTGAAGTTGGACATCTCCCATGGCATGGTGACAGTCACCAGATCTCAATATTATTGAGCCACTTTAGGGTGTTTTGGACAGTGTTGGGGATAACGCATTACAAGTAACACAAGTTACGTAATAATATTACTTTTTTCAAGTAACTAGTAAAGTAACACATTACTTTTGAATTTCTAAGAAAATATTATAGTTATTATTATATTATTATTATTATAGTTAAATATTAGTTACTTTTTCAAATAAGTAACGCCACTTACTTTTTTATTGATAGACAAGTCTCCTGTTGGGACATTGGGAGTAAACATGATGTTACTGTATTCTAGACTAAATGTAAACATGCATTAATTCATCTCACTCACAAAAAAGATTCAGTATAAAAACAGTGAAATGCAAACTCAGAATATGACACATCTACCGTAGCCTACGTTTTCACTGTGTTCACCCCTCATCACACCACAGCTGTTTCCTCCAGCGAAAATGAAGCACATTAACGCATACTTTATAAAACTATCCTGTTGCCATTTTCATTTGAAAATTTAACTTTAAATAGTTTCTAGTGCATGTGGCAAAGAGGTTTGCATACTTCAGCTAAGGAAAGAGGCTTGTACTAGAAATGCAAACAGTAAAATTTTGTATTTGTACAGTAAACGTGTGTGTGAGATCAGAAAGACTTATATTTGGCTTATTCAGTAATCAAATGTTATACCCATCTATACAATATAGTGGAATATTGCAAAAAGTATAGTATACCACCCCTATTAGTCAAACATTTTTTATTTTATTTATTTATTTATTTAATATAAAATTTGTTATTATACCCTCATTGGGGGCTGAGTCCCCCTAAATTTAAAATCCTAGAATCGCCCCTGTTGAACATTATAACAATTTGCTTTATATACCGGCTTTATTTATAAATGTAATAATTTTGTGCTTATCTGTGTTTAACCTAAACTACAAGTAGCGTTAATGTAGACTTACATACCGGTAGCCTATCTAAATATGATTTTATAATTTTATGCTATATTGACCTACCTCATTACTCTCTACTATAATGAGCAGCAATAAACTACATTTTGGTGTTTTATAATGCCTAGTCATACTTCTGTGGATGTTTTGGTGAAAGTAACTCAAAAGTAACTTAAAATTATTAATTGTAACGCATTACAATTCAGAGAAAGTAATATTGTGAGACTCATAATACGTTATAACTATGAGGAGGTAATTCTACTCTTAAAAGCTATAACCACAAGTAAGTAAAAATTACATTACATTAAAACTGTTCTTATGAATACTCATGAGATGATATAACATACTATAATGTTTTTTATAATGCATTATGCATTCATTATAATGCCTTAAGAATACCATTATAATGTATTATAAATATAGGCTTCATTGAAAGTGTTACCAAAAAGTTTAATGCTTTAAATATTTTGTAATAAACAAATATGAAGGTTTAGGGAAAACATGCAATAATACTTTTAAATAGGAGAGTAAACCACCAGTAGGTGGCAGCAAATGACTGTGTTAATGTGTGAGCATTTGAGTCATTAGTTTAACTGATTAATTCAGATGGCCGATTAATTCAAGAATGAAGCCATGTCTTTATGAATGGATCACTGAATCATTGACTCAAATGATTCATTCAAATATGCTGAATCATTCAGATTTGAAATACTGCTGTGTGTTGCTCAGAGATGTGTGACTGTGCTGTTTTTTTTTTGGAACTAATTTAAAATGTATTCTTTTTAAAAAGGTTAAGTCAGTTATTGCAACTATTCATTTATTGAATGAATAAAATCAATGTTAAATCTGCAATCGTGTTGACATTCAGGAAACAACACTACTGGTTGCTCATGTGGCTTAACTAGGCTATATCATTTAAAAACTATAAATTTAATAACTTAATTTTTACTGCAGTGTTTGCTCTAAGTTTCTTTGTGCTCATTTCACCATGAGATTTCTCTCACCTTAACAGGTGTGACTGTTACTGTCAATACATTATTCATGATCAACTAAGGCAGTTCAAGTGTTTGTATTTCTCTATTTTTTTTTTCTTTTTTAAATTGCTTATTGTTTTTTGTTTTTTTTCGTTTAACAAAACCTTAGAACTAGTGATGTGATGAGATCTCGTGGGACCCTAACCCAAACCCACATGATCTTATTCCTGAATGACAACGATTTAGCTATGTCTATTGTGTCAGTGGAGCGTGAGAAGCAGGTTTTGTTGCTGCCCATGTTAATGAATCAGAGGGTCGGGGTAAATGTGAACGCAGAAAGAGTATTTTCAACCACATTATAATCATTATTTCTGTGTTACAGGCATTTAAATAATAGAAGTACTGGGAAAAAAAATTTATAGTTGGGTATAAACACATATTGTCTACAGTAGCGATCAAAACGAAAGTCTCTTAACACTTGTATGTATAGTAACGCTTATCATCTTCCACCAGGAGGTGGCAACAACTGCTCGTTTAAAAAAAGTATGTCATTTAATCATTCATCTAGGAGATTTTAATAGTCAAAACATGTCTTAATGAAGTGAGACACTGACTCCTTCATTAAATGCTTTTTTTGTTTGTTTGTTTAAATTAATGTATGTTTTTAAAAGACTTAAGGAATGAACAGTTCGTCAGAACCACTAGTAAATTACATTATTTTGTTGAGTTTTCTAATCTTTTTTCTCCTGAATCGTGAGAGAATCATGGTCTCCAGTTTATTAAAAACAACTGGGAATCTCAATTTATCCTGAATTGTGAAGCTCCTTTAAATGTTGTTTATTACTGCATATAATTCATTAAAATGGAAGTTCAAGTTCATAAAGTTCAAAATGCACCTACATTTTTTTGCATTTTTCCTATACATGTCATCATTGAGGATTTCTTAAGAAAAGTTGAATAATCTCATCTCGTTCTTGTGAACCCAGTCTCGTGTCTCGTCTCGTAAGATAAGTGTCTCATTACACCCCTACTCAGAACCATAAAATAAAATACAAAAAATCAACGGTATCTGTATGAGAGTGAAAAACATGTTTAATTCTTTTTTTTTTTAAATGGGTAAAAAAAAAAATAAAAAAAAAAAACATTGTCATTACTTTCAAAACAAGGTCACTCACTGACAGAAATTAAAAAAATTACACAACAATAAACAACAATAAAACAACAATAACATCATATTCTAGTGCTGTCAAACAATTAATCGTGATTAATCATATCCAAAATATTTTTTTTTGTTTATATAATATACAAGTGTGTACTGTGTATATTTATTATGTATACATAAAAAACACATGCATGTATATATTTGAGGAATAATATGCTATTTATATATAAAATATAGTATATGTAACAATATAAATGTATATACATGTAAATATTTTTGAAATATATACTTTATCTGTGTGTATTTATATATACATAATAAAACACAATACACATTCATACATTATGTAAACAAAAACTTATTTTGGATGTGATTAATCACAATTAATCGTTTGACAGCACTATTACGTTCAAGAACATTGTCACTTCGTGACAAGAATTAAAACACTACCACTCCATCCGCTTAAAAGTAATCCCCCGGTTTCTGACAAAGTCTCTGATATTTTGTATTGTCCGCTTTTCTAGCACTGGGTGCTCAGACCTTTTACACAAATCGCATTCTTTTGTTGATGCCAATTTTCCTTTGTGGATCTGTGATTTAAAGTGCTGCACCACTGCATTCACCTCAGCTTTGCTCCACTGCTTTCTTGGAGTCTGCTTTCTTCTTTTAGAGACTGAAAACAAAAGATGATAAATTGTTAGGATTACTGACTACTATTTTGAAGTTACATGCTTTTTAACCAAAACTGCTTCCCTGGCTGACACAAAGATTTGTTTAATTAAGTAATGTTTACTCAAATTGAGCATTACTGTGTGTTTAAGAGCAGTTCCCTCTCTGTCGTTCACTCCGACGTTGTGTCGAGTGTACGACACTAGGGGTCACTCTTGGGAGCCCAACACCTCTGACAACATTGATAAAAAAGGACAATGAAATTGGGTGTGCAGAATTTCATACTTTTCAACTCCACTCGAGAGCCGCATTCTTTGTTAAGAAGCCACAACTCACTTCAACTGCTTCCCGCTGCGGTCCTTCTGTTTCCGGGTACAAGGCATTTTGTGCGTTGAAGGAGAGAC